>JABUQX010019578.1:12500-22500 GCA_015478945.1 Trachelipus rathkii | reverse complement strand
TTTAAAATATAAAGAGGCTATTATGATTTTGTTTTGGTATTTTCATTTTTCAAATTTATTTTTAACTTGAAATTAACAAATATTCCATTATGAACTCTAAAATATCAGAAAACTACAAGCATATTTCAATCAATTGTTTTAATTACAATTTACAGTGGTTGTAGCCTCCAAACCTTTACTATATAAAGGTTGACAATCTACTTCTAATTTAACTTGGTTTTCAGTTATGATTAATTGCACTGTATATCATTTTACTTTTAATATTAATGTATATTATATTTATATAGATGACAAAATTCAAAAGTGAAAGTGCTTATGGGATGCAAATGAATCTAAATATTGAAATTAAAATTATACCAAGATTGTAAAGGAAGGAGGAGAGTGAATGACTACATTAAATATTTGGCTTGGATATCAACTTTTGATTCACTAATCACATAGTCGGGCTGTCCTAGTCCCCTCACGGCAGTCACACTGAGTACTGCTACTGTGGCTGTGACTGATGTCAAGGCTCATTATCACGGGCTCATCAGTGATCAGGCCACTTTAATTTTGATATGACTGATAAGTCTGATATTCAGTCGTATGAAGTATCGTGTGAGAATGACAGTGGTGAAGGAGCAGGGGCAGTAAACAGGACTCTTAAGCTTAGCTGGCCTTAGCATAATCATCTCTCTCAGTTGGGAAATTTTCAGGATTGCCAATTTTTGGCTTATGAGGATTAAATACTACTTTTGCAAAAAATCTACTGCTAAAATAAACTGCTAACTTCACGCGTATTTTATTTCCTTAAAAAGTACAGTCAGTTGAAAACAGCCACAGGAATAACAACAAGAGACATCACACTTCTTTACCCATTAGAGACCACACTGAGAACTCCTAATGAAACAATACCTGATGTTGACTTAACCCCTCCAGCAGTTCCTTCAGATAGCCCATTAATTAATTCAGCTCGCCCAAAAAGAGCAGCAGCTGAAAAGGCTAATATTTTCTTGAAGGGCAAAATTAGAGAGGGTGTAATTTAAAATTTCATGCAATAAAGGTGAGGATTGATGTAAATAAAAAAAAAAAAATGCAACACCTTTCTTTTGTGTGAATTTTCTATATAATTTTTAAATATTAAGTTTAAATGATTCTTAGTGTTTAATTAAGTTTAATTAGGTTTAGATTTTAGTGTTTAATAAATTAATTATAATTCTTGACTGACTTTATGACATAATTTTAGTCATAAACATTAAAAATTTCTTATGGGTTATTATACACAATTTGTCTTAAGCCCATATAAATTCTTTTACAAAATTTAATTATAATTCTAGAAATTCTAAGTCTCAATTAAGGTCTTCAATTCTTAATTCATTCACTAATAAGGTGATAAATTCTTTTACAAAATTTAGTTAATTCTTGAAAATTCATAAGACTCAATTCAGGTCTTCAATTCTTAATAAATTCACTTACAAGGTGACATAAATATAATTAAAAATTGTAATTTAATTTTAATTGTCTTGAGTGGTCCTTCTTATCCTCTTCCTGGCCTTCTCAATTATTGCCGGAGCTGCGAAAAGAAAAATCCTCAATTTTTCTTTTCTTTTGCCCCCGGGAGGTTATGAAAAATTGGGACACCAAAGGGGTTGGTGAATTGTTGTGGAGGAAAGGGAGATGAGGGAGTGGGGGAGAAGGATAAAAGAGAAGGCAAACCACTCATGACGCAATTCTTTCAATCCTGAGGTTTGATGACGTCATATGAGAAGAACGTATATGGACCAGCAAATTTAAAAAAAAGTCTTGTTCCAACATTCATGGAAGGTTGTATTGAAAACAGCCTGATGTTTTCCGATCCCGTGCCTGAAGAAGAACGTTTCATTTTTTATGTGACACTAAATCACTTTAAACCCCATTCCATTTTCTAATATGTCAATATACTCATCAAACATCACCTTAGGATTTAACCGGATGTAATTAAAATTACGGTAAGCTCCTATTCTCTTATTTTCTTTGTAACATTTCACTAATTTGTTTGGTGTCTTTAAATTTAAGTTCCCTTAATTAAAAATAGTATTATCACTGAGCTGTAACCCCCTCCTATGAAACTTACAGTTCCTCTTGTGGGACTTACACAGTTTGATCTAACGCCCAAGTTAGGTTTTGAAAGTATAGGCACAATTTAATTTCTAGTTTATTAGTTATTGAATTTAAGGTTGCAGTGGACTCTGAATGTTCCTATTATTATGTAGAGATGTAATTTCCTGCAGCCTAAAAATTGATCTATTTTTTCTTACTAAAAGGAATACCGCCAGTGGGTAAGAACTTAAAGATGGACAGAGTCGGGGTTTCTCGGCCTACCGGGGGACGACTGGGGGGACTCTGTCCCTCCGTCGGCTCGAACCCCCTAAAAAGGATATAAAAAGAAAAAATAACATTTTCTCCAAAGCGTAAAAATAAAATACTATTTGGTAACTCTTGCCTCTAGTGAACTAATGAAGGGATTCAAGTCAAGTCACAGTGTACGCCGTGCAGATCTAAGATTATACTCTAATATGTTAAGGTGTTTACTAATAAATATTAGATAGAATAATTTTGTAAGTTTCATCGAGAAATTTTGCTTGCTGAGAAATAAAAAATGTTATTTATTTTCCTGTAATGTTATAGTTTTCTATTTCTATTATATATTATATATATATATATATATATATATATACTATCATATAGTATATATTATATATATATAGTATATAATATATATAGTATGCGGTATATATATCAGTATATGGGCATATGGCAGGGGGGGCTAGGTTGGGAAAGAGAAACAAACAAGCTCGTTTTTTTTCCGAAAAAATGGTTTTTTTTCATAAAAAAACAGCCTGAAAAAAACAAGTAAAAATTTGTTTTTTTCGTTTTTTTCAATTAAGTTGTGGAATTTACATGTTTGAACAATTATATAAATTTTAGCAAATATGCTCTATTTGGACATTTTCTGGTTTCCAATTCTCTACAAGGTGGAAGCCCCTGAGTTTGTATTCAAAATTTTTATTGGGTTTTCCATATTTTTATTTTATATTCTGATTGATATTCATAATATCTCGTTTGTGGCTTCATTAATGTGTTCTTACTCTGTTTCAGCTTTCATTTAACATTTTTATCAATAATAATTTAATCAGAATTAAGAAATGCCACATGGAAAAGTCGTGTGACTGTACTTTTTAAGGAAATAAAAGGTTGCAAAGGCCCTCGCATGAAATATAACTTTTGTTGTGTAGACATTGCAAAAACTATTATTTATTGCTCATAATCTAAAGAACTAGAAATTCTGAAAATTTGGCCACGGAAGAGATCATTATGCGTAGGCACAGCTGAAGCTTAAGAGTCCTGTTACTGCCCCTGCTCCTTCACACTGTCATTCTCACACGATACTACATACGACTGAGATATCAGACTTATCAGTTATAATAAAATTAAATGTGGCTGATCACGCTGAGAGCCCAGTGATAAATGAGCTTGACAGTAGTTACAGCACAGTGGTCAGTACTCAGTAGTGACTAGGGTCTGGGGAGTGGGGGGATTAGTGAATCAAAAGTTGAAATTCCAAAGCCAAATATATTTTATTTAGTCATTCACTCATCCTCCTTCATTACAATCTTGGTATAGAATTTTTAATTTCAATGCTTTTAATTATTTCATTTGCATCCCTTAAGTCACCTTTGAGTTTTGTCATTCAGACTCATTCTATATTATAAATATAATTAGTAAAGTTAATAATTTAAAGTAAATATAATTTTTGATTAGCTATATGATACAAATGTAAAATACATAGTTAATATTAGTAAGTAGAAGCCTACAAACAGCAGTCTGCTGAAGGCAAGCACCTACTGTAAATTGTAAGCAAAAACAATTGATATAATAATAAGAGAAAGGTAGGTTCTCTATTTTATAAATCACTATGGAATATTTATTTAATTTAAGTATCCTTATATTTGAATAAATAAAATCTCAAGTGAAATTACTCTTATTAGCCCTCTTAATGATTTTAAAAATACTTTAATGAAAAAAAACGAAAAAACTGAAAAAAGATTAAAAAAATGTTTTTTTCCTGAAAAAAACACGATTAAAAAATGTTTTTTTTCCCAACGACTAGGGGGTGCACTTGCCACCCCCTAATCTTGTGAAATAAAATAATAAACTTATAATGTTTGCCAGACGACTTTTTAGTTTTTAGTAGTAGAAAAACGAAAAAATACATAATTTACACAATGAAGTAGTAGTAATTATTTACTAACGTATTATATTATTTTTTCTATAGTTTTAATGTGTTTTCGTTTTCATATTGGCTTAAAGGTCAACTTTTGTGCTCTTATACACTGGATTCTCTGACATTCTCGCTAGAACGGTCAGTATGTCAATAGCATTGCGGCTGCAAAGCTGTTTAAAAAAATCAGGAAGGCTACCATTGATATTCAGCTGCCAGTAAAAGCATTAAAAAGACAATTGCAGAAAAATAAAGGAAATATACACAGATTTTGAAACCATAATGATATATATGATATATATATATATATACTATATATCTATATACTATATATTATATATATAATACATATACTGGTATATATAATACTAATATATATGCTAGATGATATATATATCTAATCTAATAGTATAAGATATAGAATTATATATAATATATATATATCCCAACGCCTCTCGCCGATTTCAATGAAATCCCTGCTATGCCCATGATATAATATATAATCTATATATCTATATATATATATATTATATAATATTATATTATATATGATATATATATATATATATATATAACTATATACTGTATATATAGTTATATATTATATATATATTACTCACACCTTGCCCCTCCTAAAGAACCTGTCATACTGCCCATATAAATATATGAGTATATATTATACATATAAAATATATATATTATATATAGCAATAGTAATAGTACTATAATATATATATATAATACTATATATATATATTTATATATAATATATTTGATATAATATAATGACTACTTTTATTTCTATATTATGATTGTAGATTTTACTGAATATCGATTATATTTCGATATAATTTCCATTAATTGAAAAGGATGATAGAAGTTAAATCTAAAGAAATACAAAAAACCAAAATGAGCGTTATTTTGCTTCACTTTTTCAAACAAAAACATTTAAATATTATAAATTTATATAAGAATGCATAAATTATTAGTAATTATAGCAGAATGAATGTGACATTTGAGAAATTTGTTCCAAGGACTGTTCACTTTTAAGTTTTTGCAATATTTCCATTTAATTGTGACGAATAAGAAATGTAAGCATGCAATATTGAATGTGACATTAAGAAAAGAACGCGCAGAAAAAGTTCATTTTTTCCTGTGCTATCATGTTATCGTGAATTTTCAGAATTCTCCAAAGAAATCCAAGCAAATACCTAACTACCTAAACCTAAGCTAAAAATACCCTAACCTAACAAAAACCTCAGCCCTTAACATACACAGAAGCAAATTTAAGAAAAATAAACAATGTAAGGCTTAACTAAACTTACCAAATAAGCCAAATGAACCTTTATTGTTAATATAGATACTTTTCTCTAATAGGTCAAGATTGTCATACATCAAGAGGGAGTTCAAAAAAGGCATTTACTGAGATATTTTGAGCTTCTTGATTTTATTTTCGTAATTATAATGGAAACCGAGCTGAAAGATTTATGAAAATTTCATTGGAATGTATTCCTAAGTATTTCCCGTGATGAAGTTGCTTCAGTAAATTTAAAATTAAACTTTTATATTTTAACATTTTTCTTTGATCTTTTTGATATTTCAAATATATCATATTTCAAATATACTTGATTCGATAGGTAAGAAAGTAACAGCTTTTCTCCATATTACTATCGTATATATATATATAATAATACTATATATATATATATATATATACGTAATACATATATAATATATAATATATATATATATATATAATATATATAGTAATATATATAATATATATATATATATATACGGCATCAATCACATCTTGTATGTGCTAGAAATGATGATGTCACGCATAGGTATAATTTTCTAGCAACTTTAGCATGGCATATCCTACATCATAGAATATACTAGTGTCAGGTGTCCTAACCTAAGTTTTAAGTATAGGGGAGTCGAGATTGCTGTGTTTATAATCCAGGCAAATCGTTTCAGCTCTTACCTATGGTTAGTGTCCATCCCGCCTTTTCTAAGTGCTTATCTACATGCAGTATAAGGCGTTGTAATGTCACGATATACGATATATGGGTCAAGTCAATAGTCATAAATCGACATTACTGAGAATCGATATTCCATAGGTTTTTTGAGTGATGGAATGAATCACTCCTACATGGGTTAGTGTTAGATGAGCACCTCTACCCCCCTTTTCTAATGCACCTATGCAACTTTTTTAATTATCCTGGAGCTGACAGAGGCAGTCAGCTTGGTGAATTACTAGTATGTTTTGAGGTACTGGGCAGAGTCATTCCCGCTATTGCGTACCGGGTGTTCACGCTTGCGGTTTTAGTCATGCATAATTCGCGTTTTACGTGGCTGGATTATACGCCTTCGTCAATTCAAGCGAACGGGGTTGTAGGGGGGTTATAAACCTATTCAAGTGGAAGGGGTGTAAATGCAAATCCATTCAAGGAAGGGAGGGAGGATGGAGGGGTATCACACAACAAATAGTTGCTGAACATACATCAGCTACATGCATTCACAAAATATCAGAGACAACAATTTAAAGGTAATATAAAGGCAAATGCTAAATAATATTCATCTATCATCAAATTTAATTGTCCCAACTTTTAGAAATTTTTTTTCATTTTGTTTAAAATTTTTAACTGAAATATGATGACATATTGTCACTCTAAAACGTCGTTTTAGAGTGTTTTTTTTTTGACACAATTGTTTTTTTGTTTTTTTTTATGTGTGCAATATGTTTTGTTTTTTTTTATTTTTTTTGTCTAAATAATTCTAAAGTATTAAAGCAAAAACTAATAATTTTTCCTGGATTATAAGGCTAGCCATTATAAAGAAATTATTATAAAAATTCTGATTATATGTAAATCTCGTCTTAATAGTATATGGGCAGAGAGAGAGAGAGAGTTTTTTTTTTTATGTAACAGCACTATAAATGGATGGCTCCATTTTGAAATTGATATACTGATCTATGGATAAGAATTTAAAATAAACTAGAATATATATATAATAATTATTAATACTAGTATACACCAGTATAGTATATGACATATTATATATATATATAACTAATATATTATATCATATATTATATATACGAGCATTATATATATATTATATTGTTATATATATGATATATACTTAATATATAATATATATACTTATATATATATATCAACGATAATAGCTATTAGAATTATAATGTATAAGTTTTATAATAGATATATATAGTTAGCTGATGAGGCTATATAAGGATATAGAATAACGTAGGTACAAGCAACATATATATATATATATATAACTACATATTGTATAGTAATATATATATATATATAACTATAGTACGTATTAAAGCTATACAGGTATAGAGCTATAAGATATCAGTTAATTATACTGATAGTAGTAGGTGCAATAGTCACGCTATATACGACTATTAGAATATAGGAGGTATTATAATAATCTAGTAAGAGAGGCGAGTATAACAACGTTACGCTTAATCGTTAATTAAGCTCATGTAAACTTTTTAACAGTTCGGAAGTTTCGAAAATATATATAACCGAATTTGTGAGAGATTAAGGTATAGCTGCTTTAATAATTAACTCGCGTTGATCCGTATAACCGGTCTATAATTAATTTCCACAGAAGTTTAATCTTAAATATACTATCAGATTTTAAAGTGTATTAGATTCGATTTCGATGATATAAACTTTTCTTTTCCAAAATGTTCCTAAACGCTCCTCTCAATGGTTAAAAATGTGTTCATTCTTACAAGTTTAGTAATGTTTAACTGTTTAACACAGGGTTGGAAAAACCCGATTTGAGGAATGTCTTATGTGCTGACACCGCCCTCATTTAACTATAATTCTGCCTGTCCTAATAACTAGCAATTCTCGATCATTGTTGGAAGCACGCACAAAAAAGCGGAAGCTGGCGCTCTGATCGTTCTAAAATATGCGCCACTATACCGTATCTACTCAACCTTGGTATTCCTGATCTAAGATTATTTTGAACATCCTTCCTAATCATCACTTCTTATGAGACACGAGAGCTGGCGAGATCTGCATTAGTGTTCAAGGTGTGAGCTGGTATATTCTTTCCTATCACGCACTTCCGCATACGAACACGGGCAGCACTTGGCGTAGTGCGCGACATCAAGCATTTTTTTGAAACAGGGTATGCCACGCATCATGCTCTCCGAAGCTCCATCCATTTGGGTTGCTACTTATGTCTAGCTTTGTTCAAATCGTTAAATATCGGCTGTGGTTGATGAGCGACTTCTTCTTTCATGTCAGATCAGTTGTGTTCCACAGGTTCCGGGGCACTCCTTAACTAACTCTTATTCACTTTTCGAGAGTGATCTTCCCGAGCGGCTGCACATCTATCTTCTATCCACTCAACATGCCATGACTTCCGCCCTTCATTCTCAAAGCTCTCATTTCAATGAGAGCCTATATACTGTTCAGAGAGGGAACTCTACGTCTTAATCTTCCGGATTTCTATTTTGCGCTGATGCTAGATCGAATCTTGCGGGGTGGGGTAATCTAAAGCCTTGTTAAAATCAACTTCTTAAAACCTCCCAACTTTACAAATCTCCCTCTCTAAAATACCTGTCTAACTTCCTTTTTATCTCTATTCAATAGTTCTCCCGTCTCCCCTGGTGACAATATAAACTCCTTGGCCTTAACATACAATAAAAATTGTCTTAGAACATCACATCTAACAATGTTGCTGGCAGCGGCCTTCAAAGAAACTGGGTTTGTCTGTTTAGAACTGCGAGACTTTTTTCCTCTTTCCAGTTCTCGCACTATACCAAGTGTCCCTCATCACGCCCTTGTATAAGTACTGTTCTCATATCTGGGGGGGGCTCTGCTTTCACCCTTTTGGATAGGGTCGAGTCAAAACCAAAAGGCTATAAACTGTTATGTACTTTCAGTTCCCTTGACTTTATATCTGCGGTGCGATGTTGGTGACTTTTAATCTCAATTTCTATAGAGTATCCATGCGAGAGTGGGTCAAAAGTCGCGGGGACTTAAATCGCGCTTTCCCAACACCAACCTTTAACGAGCGTCCTTCTGTACACAAGGGGTGCTGTTTTCTTGCGCAAAGAGTTTTGGTATGTATATGCGGAACTACAGGCTAGTTCGCTGGCGTTGCTTCTCTCTTTCCTCCACCCTGTATCTGGTGGCATTACCCTTCCATCTTCTTTGTGTTTCCTGCTGAATTTAATCTCCCTCATTTAAAGCCTGTGTCTCTGTGCTCATCTGCGTATTTGCGCTAGGGATATGAAATTTTAGGCAGCAACACCCTCTTTCAGAATAGGGCCCTGCCCTGAAGTGTGTGAGTAATCTCGGTAATAATATATTATAGTAGGACTGCCGCCCGGCGTATATAAGATATATATATATTATATAAGTATAGCTATAGTATATATATATATATATTATAATAATATATATGGTAATATATATATATAATTTATATATTTTGAAGAATGGTTAACGTTAACGATTAACGGTTTAACTTCTGCTTCATTTTTTTACGGATAAACCGCTTAATGATACGGACAATTAATTTTTTTTGATTAAGATTAAGATTAACGACGTTAACTTTCTCATTACCGGTGGCAACATTTGTAAAATATATATAATATATATAAATATAATTTATATATATATATATAGTATATATATATTAATATATGATATATATATATAGTATAACAATATATATAATAATAATAATATAGTATTAATA
>JABUQX010019578.1:0-10000 GCA_015478945.1 Trachelipus rathkii | reverse complement strand
AGGAATGAATAGGGATGGAGAGGGGGGTTGTTGGTAAAATTATTCAGGTTGAAATGATAGTTGTTGAAAAACTTTTGGATGATGTAGATGCGATACTAGGATTGGGCATTATATTCGAACTTGGAGGTGTGAGTTTATCAAGAGACAGAATAACATTTGGGATAGAAAGTTGCCGGATTTATTAATGTAAAACGTTGCAATCAATGGTATAAAAAATTGAGTATCGAAGATAAAGTATTTTGTGCATAATTTGATGGGGAGACAAGGTGGACAATGCGTTGGAAATGAAATGAAAATGTTCCAAAGGTTAAGAAATCTAAATAGGTTATAATATAGAGCAAGTCGATTAAAAGGAGAAATAAAAAGATTTGAAAAGGAATAAATGAATGGATTAAGGGATCGTATTTTGTTGCTGTGCCTGGATGAGAAAAGATAGATGCGTGTGTGATTCCGTCTAATAGGCGGTGGTAACAAGAAACTACAAAACAAAGTGCTCAGTATTAGATTGTTAGAGAACTAAATAAATACACGTCATGGTCCATACGGCAATGGGTAGTCGGTTTACGTGAGAAACTAAGGGAGTGAAAGAAAAGGGCGCAAGAAAATCGTAGACCTTAAGGCTGCATCTTACAAATCAATTTTGGAATAGACCTACTGGCAATTTTCAAACAGTAAAGTTAATGGAAAGCTTCTATTCTTAACAAGGAGGTGGTATTTGGGTAAACCAGCGCCGAAATTATGAATAGAGTATTCAGAAGTTTTTAAGTTTAAATGAAAAAATAAAGAGGGTACGCAGTATTATATCTGACGATATAATTGTTGATGAGGATGTAGTAACGGCGAAAGAGGTTGCAGATCATTTATTGAAGTTTGGATTGGTGTCAAAGGAGCCTGAAGAAGTTGTTGGTGGTAAGGTTCTTGGACTGAAATTGGAAGTTGGAAGTTGTGGAGATTTAGTTTTTAGTAGAGGGAAAGAGTTAAAAAAAAAAAAGAGTTGAATGAGAAAATAACGAGAAGAGAGGTTTTTGGTATCTGCGGTGAGTTGGTTGGTCACTATCCGGTAGCAGGGTGGTTGAGAGTGGCAACGAGCTTTATAAAGAGAAAAACAGAAGAGAACGAAGAGGTGAGCGAAGAAGTAAAAATTTTGCTTAATGAAACGATGGAAAGGGTGAAAAAGTGTGATCCAGTAAATGGAAAATGGTGGGTTAGTGAAAATAAAAATGGAATTGTGTGGTGCGATGCGAGTAATTTGGCTTTTGAGCGGTATTGAAATTGGGAGGAATGTTGTGGGAGGAAGCCCGCTGAGATAAGGAAGAAGGATGACAAAGTAAATAAATGTACGCTGAAACTAGAAGCAGTTTAAAAGGAGTTATAATATCGGTGACTGAAATGGGGATGGAAATGATTGAGAGTTAGAACGGATCTCTGCGACACGTATGATTGGATGTGAAAAAAACAATGAAAGAAGAGTCCTCAATTAATCCATAAGGGTGCGCAGAGGTTCTAATTAAAAGGAGATTGGAAATATTGAAGCATTTTGTGGAGAAACGGGAATTGAGTTGACTATAAAATTCGTAAAGTCAGAAGCAAACAAGGCGTGATCTGTCCTAACAGAGTTAAGAGGATGTTGGTTTAGATTAGGAAGAGAATAAAAATAATATTTGTGGTGTGGTAAGACAATGGGAAGAGATCAAGGGAGAGCACGAGAGACATTCACCAAGGGGTGGAAGGACGTTATAGCTACGGCAGACTGGTAAACCGAAAACGTGAGGAGAAAAGATGCTAAAAGAATGTGTGAAAGAGTGCGATAGAGTGTCAGTGTACCGACCCTGGGCGCACACAAGAATGAGGAGGGAAGATTAAGTGTTGAGAATAATTGGAAGAGAGTGGCGTTGGACGTAACCCATTTCGAAGGGAAGTCATATTTATCGGTCATTGACTGTGGACCAGGGAGATTTGGTATTTGGAAAGAACTGAATAATGAAAGTGGTGGAGAAATTGTAAAGAAAATTGAAGAATTAATAAGCGAAAGAGGACCAATGGAAGAGTTGTTAATGGATAACGGAACAGTGTTCAGGTTTGAGAAATTGAAAGAATTGTGCGAAAATGGGGAATAGTGAGAAATTTTAGAGGGCGTATAGAGCAGAAAGGGAATGGGAGTTAATAGAAGGATTCAACAAAGAGACGTGTATAAAGAATGAGCATATTAGAGCCTAAAAGCAATCAACAAATAATATCACCTGCCGAAGCAGTGTTTTGGTACAATTCCGCACCAAACGCGGACTAAAAGAAGGGACGTTCGTACAAGGCTGTTCTCATGTGAGTGGCGCGACCGAAAAAGGGGAATTAAAGCAGATATAGGAAGTGGAATCGGGTTCCAAGTTGGAGAAAAAGTTTTGGGTAGAAGCCCTGGAATAAATAATGATTGTACTACCAAGTGGAATTAAGGAACTGTTACAAAGATAATTCAAAAAATATTGGATGTTGTGGATTGGCGCAACACATTTTGGATGTTTAGGAAAGTTTTTTAGAGGAGAACTCTCAAGAGAATCGACGTCAGAAGAGAAGAAGAAGATGTGTCGAGGACTTTCATAGGGAACAACGAGAGAGGAGATTGCCGGAAAGACTAACATATGAGACGCTCGGGGGTTATAGATGATTTTAATATCATGGGGGCGTATAATAATATTAAGAATTAATATGTGTTTTAATGTTGCTTCACTCTGAAGCTATTGATAATAAGTTATGTAATTAACCAAGTCGGTATTCAATATTCAAAGCGTGATGTTGTGATACTTTATACTACAATATATTATATATATACGGTATCTATATATAATAATATATATATATATATAGTATATAATATATACTATATATAAAATATTATTATATATATATGATATATCTATATATATAATATACTTATATATTTTATAATATTATACTATATATATATATATATAATATTTATACTATATATATATACTATACTAATATAGGATACATTGAAACTTAGGAAACCATTACCCATTTATATTTATATTGACAGAAATGTTATTAGAAGTAAAAATATCATTTATTAAAAAACTATTTTTTATATTAATCAAATAAACTTTTCTCTATATGACAATAAAAAACATAAAAATAATAAAATTATTGTAGTTTCATGTAATTGAACTAATGAAACCAATATTAAATTATCCAAAATATTATCAAATTTTAGACTGTTGAAAAAACTCTGATGGAGATTTTGAGATGTAAAGAGTCATTATACATCTTTAAACTAATTGTTTCTGCCTAGGACTTGCACTGTAATGCTATCAAGATACATATTTATAAAAACTGAATATAAAAATCACATTTTAACTGAGGTAGCGTCCATTTCAAAAAACTTAAATAACTCCAATACTAGTTAACGGAATGAAATTTTATTTATGGTGGAGCAAGAAGAGCACAAAATGAATGTCTGGAACAAGTTTCAGACAATTTTAACAATTAATAAGGAAATTTTGACAAAATGAAGAAGTACCGTATTCAGTTTGTGACAATAGAAAACCGAGAGATAGCGAGTTTTAGATAACTCTCGACACAGCTGATCAGTGTGGATGCAAACTGTTTCTTAGATGTCGAGTGTAAGTTTTACAGTCAGACTATTATTATAGCAATGTGCTCAAAATAAAATTCAATTGGCTTTATTATAATATTGATATTAAGTATGTACATTTTATATTTAATAGGTTCCTTTGTATAAGGTTTAATCTTACAAAGAAAGCATGATCACAACCACTGGCACCCGTTAAACAAACGTTTGGTCTTTCATTTTGTATATAAAGGTATTAAATTACCTGGACGCTGTTGAAACTCCACAATAATCATGTATCATCATTTGTATTCAATCTCTCAATAAATGATTGTTGTTTAATAGTAGTCCAATCCAAGAACTCAGGCTCCAGAATCAATCTCAATCTACTTCCTATGATAGGAAAGAGTTTTTTTTATTGTTTTATCTTATTTTTGTTGAGAGCTGTTGATTGATCTCAAATGAGATTGCTCTTTTCATGGATCTTTAGCACAATTTGGCTTAATATTTGATTACATCCTTTAGGCTTACTTACATCTTTTTATTTCATTTCAGATCTCTTTCCCAACAATGAAACAAACTTTGCTTTAGCGATCGTCATTAAAAAAATGAACAGAATTGCAGCACCAAAGGCATCAATAAGTCCATGAATGGAGGAATCAAATGTGTGAAAATTGGGTTAAGTGAAAGGCTTGTTTGCCAATGGAAACTTCTAAAATCTGATACCTCGATGATTGCAGAGAAGTCAAGTGTTAAACATGTAGATGTATGTCTGATTTCTTTTGTTTATTTAATTTTCACTCAGTTAGAAACATATTAACAGAACAGAAACTATTATTATTATTTATTAATTATATTATTATTATATTATTATATTATTATTTATTATTATTATTAATTAATTATTATTATTATTAATTAATGTTGTGTTAATATTGACCTGAAACCACTTTGAGGTGTGTGAGCAATGAAATCAAATTATTAATATCCAATTCTGTAATATTAAGATCGATCAGGACGAGAGGCAAGAGCAAAATTACTTGAGAAATTTATGTATATAATATTTTTTACGAGTGCGTGCGTGCGTGTCGTGTTGTCGTGTGTGTGTAGTGTGGTGTTGTGTGTGGTGATGATGGTATGTGATAGTGATGTGTTTTAGGGATAAATGGGGTGGATGAGTGCAAGATTTAATATAAATAAGTGGAGTGAGGCAGGGAGTGTTATGTCTCCTTGGGTATAACTTTAATTGTATTGGATGGGATAATGAAAGAACTAAATGTAGGGATAGCATGGGAGGGGATTTGATTGAGAATGGAAGAGTGTGGAGCATACACTGCTTATTGTGCACAGATGATTTGTTTTTATGGCTAATCTTGAAGATAGTTTGGAGAGAATTGATCGTTGGATGTTGAAAAGGGTGTGTCAAAGGAGGGTTGAAAGATAAATGATAGAAAGAGTAAGGGTGAATGATAAGTGGGGAAGTCCACAGTATGAAATCATGTTGGAAGGTAAGCAACTGGAATGAGTATCTGAGTTTAGATACTTTGGTTATATGTTGGATGAAAAGGAAACGGATGATACAGAGGGTAAAGAAAAGTTATGAGTAGTAGGTGGCTGGTGCAATTAAATATGTGGTGAAATGCCCAAGGGAACTAGTTCTGAGTGCAGTTAGGGGTTCTTAGGCCAGTCATATCCCGAGTTCAGGCAGTACCTAGAAAACCTGATAAACTACGGCAATAAATAACTTTTGATTTTGCGGAAGTAATTTCATTCGAGGAAACTAAAAAAAAATTTATTTTATTCTAATATTTATTAATAACTTCTTAAAATTCTAGCTAAATATCTTAAGACGCTGAAATACGTGCAAGCCTCTGATTTGACCATGAAAGCTGCAGGTATCTGCGAGAGCAAAAGTTTGCAAATACCGTTTTGGAGAAAATATTATTTTTTCTTTTTATATCCTTTTTAGGGGGTTCAAGCCGACGGAGGGACAGAGGGGGGGACGAAGTCCCCCCGTCGTCCCCCGGTAGGCCGAGAAACCCCGACTCTATCTATCGTTCTTGTTTACCCGTGGGTATTCGTCCGTTTTAAAAAAAAAAAAATTCAACATTTGTTTGGCAGCCTTTCCGTGCATACTCGCGAGTAGGCCTCATCTTTGAGTTATCCAAAACTGTAATTTTTCAAACATTTTAACAATTTTTAATTTCACACACAAATGTCTCCTGATTAATAAATGATATTTATTTTCGTGTACCTGTTATAGTTTTTTAGTTACATGCCTGGCCTTTTCGGGATGCTGACCGGGTTCTATATGAGGGTATGTTGTTACCGGTTTTTATGTATAGTAGCAAGACTATGGTGTAGATTAAGAGGTATAGATCTATGGTGCAGTCTATTCAGATGGATACATATCTTTTGGGTGTGTTAAGTGTGAAAAGAATTGATCAATGAGGAATGGGCGTGAAAAAAAAGCATGAATGAAGGAATAGAATGTGATTGTGTTAAGATGGTTTGGTCATATGGATAAGATGAATGATAGTTGGTTGTTTAAGCACACGTAGATTAGATTAGATTAGATTGTTAGGGTGGTGGTCTCTATTGAGGCCCCTTGTCATTGCGACCCACTTGGATCTTTTGTGACACGCCCTTGTCTATTAAAATTCCTGGTTCATCCCGATTTTTCGGCAGGAATTCAGGATCTGTCAGGAGACGAAGTCTTTTGATATCGTAATGGCTTCAGTACTTTTCCTCTGCCAATACCAGAGTTCTTTGCCAGCTTAAAAAGCTTCGCATTGCATGAATGTGTTCTGCGTTTCTACTGCTTCACGGCCAGTAGTCGGCATGAATCACATTCAACTTTTCCCATTTTCTTGAGGTGATATCTGACTGGCCCATGTCCAGTCAGAATTCCAGTCAAAATTTGAAGATCAGATCTACTCAGAGCAAGCACTTCCTTTGCCTTTCTCGTAGAAAGATCAATCAGATCTTTAGCTTGTCTGAGACCAGGGATGCTTGTCCAGTAATTGGTCATAGCTTTGTGGTCCCATGTGTTCAAGATTGCTTTAATGTGGGCCTAGAAAGTCCGCAGGAAGGGTTCCGGGACCGACAGTAGGCGGTCTGGCTCCTTCCTTAGCGGAGGCGCATCCAACCTCCTCCATAGTGCCTGGTACATAGGCCATGAGTCCCCTGCACCCACATCAGATATAATCTGTTTGTTGCGCCACGTTGCCTGGATAGGGTACTTCGACATTCAAACCAGTTTTTAGAGTCATACATGCAGGAACTCAGAGCCCCGATAGCCGCCTGACTATCAGTTGCAACCCAGCGATCTTTGCCCCTCGCATCCCTCTTTCTATGTTTATTCTGGCACAAAGCCATTATAGCGTAAATCTCTGCCTGAAAGATGTTGGGAAAGGCACCCAGGGCTATACTGCCCTGCAATTGGTGTCCCGACCAGTACCCGCGCCCAGTCCCAACCATCTATCACCGTCCTCAGTGTACCAACATAATGGTTCTATGGATTCAGTTTATGGACCTCCATTATCCCAGGCTTAGAACGATTTGTAAAAGCAAGGATTTTATACTATTTTCCAAAAGCTTTTTTATTTTTGGTCATTAAGTCCGAAAGCTACCAATGCCATGTTGTCATGCTCTGGTACATCTTCCAAAATTCGAAGGTTTTGGCATTTTTTAGTTACATTTTGACCAAGATGAGCCATCATGGATTGCACATGAACAATGGCCATCCCTTACTGGATGATGCAAATGCCAGAGGAAGAGAGGCCTAATCAGTGCCTCAGTAAGCACACAATATAGAGGTTAAATTTGTGTGGAATCGAAACCAGTGGGAACCTACATGAAAGTGAATTGGTCCGTAACAGAGTGTCTGTCAGAAAAAGGAACGGAAGAAAGAGTGGAAGAAGAAAGTGGTGCATAGAAGGATAAGATGGCATGCGGCTGTTTGTGAAGGGGGGGGGGCATGGCTTGTTGCGAGATGTTGGAATGATTTAAGGGGTGTACTTTTGGCTGCGACAGTGGCCCTCGCGGATATGATGTACGACGGTACTAGTGGGCCTCAAAATTCACAAGGTATCGGGTGGGGGGGGCAATTCTGTTTCACTAGGACATGCTCTTCAATGGGCGTCGTCAGGGGGGCAGCTGCCCCCCTAGAAATGTTTACTCATAGAGTTTACCTGCGAATTTTTTTGATCCAACTTCCAGTTCCGGGTGGCCGTAAGTAACGTTTTGACGATTATATATATATATATAAATATATATAATATATATATATATATATATATAATATATATATATATATATAATATATATATATATATTATATATATATAATATATATATATTGCCGAATTTTTTTTTTAATCCAACGTCCAGTTCCGGGTGGCTGGTAAGTACGTTTTATATATATATACTTATTATATAATATATTATATTTTATATTATATATATATATTATATAATATATATATATATATAATATACGAGTATATGGCGAAGGCTAGTTGCAATCGTCATTTTCTCACATTTCTCTTGACGATGCGAGGTCTTCTCACTCATTTTATGCTCTTTTGATTTGTAGATAAGAACTGTGTTTTTATGTCTAATGTATCTTTTAATGTTGAATGTATAAATATATAATTTCCATAGATTTTGTGGCTCAGTCGGATTCATCATTCTTTATTAACGTGTTTAAGGTTCAGAAGTAGGTTGAATTATCGATCACACCGCTCATGTAAGTTATAGTTCAATTTCATCAGCTCATGGATATTTAGGAGATTCCTTGGTATGTACGTTTTACCTTAAATATTTATTAAATTTTTGTGTATTTAACCTCCCTGCAAAGTAGGGATTTTGCAACCATGATTTACTCGTCCATATGAGGTTAAAGTTTCATTGTTAAAAACCTAATTTTTCATTACAACACCGAAATTAGTGGTTTTCAACATAATTTGACTTACCTTTTCATTTTTTGCTGTTAACATCTATTGAATGTTAGATAAATTAGTTAGCCTATGACGAATGTCGGCAGAGATTACCAGTAGTAGAGACATATATAAATATATATATATATATAGAGTTATATATATATATATTATAATATAATATATATATATATAATATAATATATATATATATATATATATTGATAACCTATATATATATAATATATATATATATATTAGATATATTATATTGGTTAAGCAGATATTTGAAAAAGAAGACATAAAATGGAAATGGTAGCGGGTGAAAAAGAAGAAGATACGCATGATAAGTCAACTAAGAAGCTACACCAGGAGGCAATACCTCCTACTTCGCATATTCGCATGATGAAGAACCCACACCCAGGCCCAGCACCTCGACGAGTCAAGATATCGGTCCAGATTTCGGAGCTAGCTTTTCAGTAGATGACAGTCACGAAAATGGCATTGGTAGATACGTTGGACATTCATCATGATTTCGACTGAGAAAAGAAACAGTTCTGAAAGAGTGTTTTGGAGTCATTAAACCTATAAATTCTTTTTGAAAATGCTAACCACTCTAAGAGAAATTCAGATTATGAATGGTTCGGAGACATATTGCACTTGGCTGACAGTGACTCCGGCGCCTAAACGGGAGCATTTTGCAAGTTTGTGTTTTATTTTTCTTGCTGTTATTGTATTTTATTTCACCAAATGGTAAAGTTGTCAGTAGGGTTCTGAGGCTTCTTTCAATAATAAGACCTTTCACTAAATACAAAGATGTTCATGCGGTTTGTAAGGACATACAAACACAGATGGCATAAAATCTTCTGTTTGAAGCTGCAAAGATTGTCTCTACACGGAATATGCCGTTAGAATATCCAAATTAACCAAGCATTCTAAGACATCATGAACGAAAAAAAAAAATATATCCTCAATAATTTCTGTGTGACATTTCTCTGGACGCGCAACTTTACCTGCTTCGGGTAAACATCAATGATAGGCGAAGTGTTGCAAGAATTTGGGCCGCTTACCGAATAGATGCCCGGAGATCAGCCATTGAAACCATCTTTGAAAGGGGAAGAAAAATGCACATACCAATCAGTTCAGATTTAGGAATGAGATCATTTCGCTATGTGGTACTACTATAAAGAAAGCATCGTCTATAAGGTAAAGGAAGGTGTGAAGCGTTATTAGCTTACTAGCGATACAAACGCCTGATATTTCTGGAAAGGAACAATTAATTATCCATGGGTTGCGCTATTTCGTAAAAGAGTCGATGGAAGTCAGAGGAATTTATTGAGTTTGTAGAACTGAAGCGCTTGACGCAAAAAACCATTGCCAAAAGCCATTGACGATTTGTCACGACCGAAAGAACCGGATCCCGAGAAATGCGTGGGCTTGGGTTTCGATGGCTGTTCTATGATGTCTGGCAAAGAAG
>JABUQX010019577.1:12500-20000 GCA_015478945.1 Trachelipus rathkii | reverse complement strand
GAGTTGCCAATTTTGGGAGGATTTATTTTAAGACGCTCGGAGAGGACGGCTTTGTGAAAACTCCTACAAATAGACAAAATAAGATAGGTTTCTTTTACGTTCCAATGACAACCAGTGATGTTTTTAAAGCATTATAATTAAGCTCTCTAGTAGGCACAAATCGAAATGCCTCCAGTCAATGTGATTATATGAAAAATAAACATGTTTCGAATGAAATAAATGATTTTAATGTAAAATTAGCGATCCTCTTGTATAACATTTAAACATTATTGTTTATAGTAATAACGCGTAATTGAATAAATTTTATTAATTAGATTTCTTTTATTTTTTTTTGTGCTTGAAGGATAAGGTTCTAAGGGCTTCCCCGTAAAGCCGCGCTGATATATAATAATATATATATATATATATATATATATATATATACTATATATAATATATGATTATATAATATATTATATTATATATTATATATATATATATTATATTAGTACAGTTATATAATATATATATATGCTGTTGTTATGTATGTAGCTTATATATATATATTTCATATATAATATATATCAATATATAATAATATTTATTATATACTTATATATATATATATAATATATATTATATAATTATATTATATATATATATGATATATATAAGTATATATAAATTATAAATATATATATTACTATATTTAATATAATATATATATATTATTATATATATATATTATATATATATATACATATAATATATATATATATATAATTACTATATATATAATATATATAAATACATTAAAATCCCTATGTACAACCCTGCACAAACTTATACATTGGTGAAACACATGACTTTCCACGCCGAAACTACCAACACAAATATGGACTACTCCAGATGAACGCTAACTCTCGCCCTTACCTTATAGATACCATTTAATTACAGTATCATCTTTAAATATAGAACACCCATCATTCACATAGGCAAAAATTTATTAAGCTTCGTATAACTTTGCGAATCCTTTTTTGCATAACCAATCAAATAGATGTATCAATATAAAAGAAACGACTCGCACATAGATCCCATCCATGAACAACATATATCTATACACTAATCACCTTCTTATTCAAAAAACTTAAGTAAACTTTTAGTAAATTAATTGTTTATACTTTTATTTATTATTTTGTCTGTTATTGTATATAAAGTTTATTAAATCTTCCGTAACAGCTGAAAGGAGGCTAAGATTATAGCCGGAAATTTTTGCTAAATATTTTGTCATAAATTCTTTTAATATTTGATATAAATTTATAACATCTAAAGAATCTACTTTCTTCTGTTTTGATAAAGGAATCCATAAGAATTTTATAATCAAATTTAAAATTAAGTATATATATAATGATATATATATATATATATATACTATTATATATATAGTATATATATATATATTATATATATATATAAATTATATATATATATTATATATATATATAATTATATTATTATATATATTATATTTATATACTATATTATATATATTATATATATATATAATATATACTATATTATATACTATATATATTATATTATATACTATATACTATATTAAATATATATAGTTATATTATATTATATATATACTATATATATATATTTATTTATATAATATAATATATATATTATATATGATTAATATATAATATTATATATATATATATATATTATATATATATTATTTATATATATATATACCATATTATAATATATAATATTATATATATTATATTATATATATTCAAACACCTAATACATATAATCTATTATAAAAAGTTTGTCGGTCTATTCCTGAAACACCCTATATATATTATGTATATTTATATATAATATATATATATTATATTATATATATATTATATATATTATATTACTATCTATATATATATATATTATTATTTTATATTATATACCATATATATATATATATATATATATAATATATACATATAATAATAATAATATATCGATAGTATAATATATATATATTATATATTATATTACATAATATATTAGTATATATATATATTATATATTATATATATATATTTTATATAATATAATATATATATAATATTAATATATAAGTATATATATATATATCTATATATTATAATATATATATATATATATTATATAATATAATAATAAAATCTATAATATAATATAAATATATATATATATATTACATATATATATATATATATACTATATATATATATATAATATATATATATATAGTTATATATATATAATTATATATTATATATATATATATATTGTAGGTTTGCGTGCTTATTAATTGCAAAAAAGATATGAATTTAAACTTTTTAATAAAATCTAAAATCTAAGTCTAATGTCTAAATTAAAATGTCTCAAAGTCTTATGACTAAAATCTAAGTTAATGTCCTAAATCTAAAGACCATATTCTAATTGAAAGTCTAAATCTGTTTTGTATGAGTGCTTTTATTAAACAAATGTAGATTTTAATGTGAACTTGACATAATTCTTGAATAATCAATCTACCTTTCGATATTCCTATAATTAATATATAACTAAATAAATAAAAAAATTTATTGATTAAATAATTTTTTAATAATTAACAAGTAAATTAAAAAAATATAAATAGTTTGGATCGTTAAAATATATTTATGGGGAATATTTTTTAGAATGAAGAATTTTTAAGATTATGGTGAGTGTTTTTTTTTTCTTTTCTATACACCAAGAGCTGTTCTCACAGGAGTTGTTGTGTTGTTTATAATTTTGAAACCTGTAAATTGCATGTTGTAAGAAGATTGAGGTAGTACTCTCTCTCTCTCTCTCTCTCTCTCTCTCTCTCTCTCTAAAATCTCTCTCTCTCTCTCTTCTCTCCTCTCTCTCTCTCTCTCCTCATTCTTTCTATGTAGCATGAGTTGTTACTCACTGGAGGAGTTAAGTAATTCAAAAATTTAATAGAACTGTAAATAAAATGTTACAGGTAGATTGAGATAATACCCTCTCTCTCTCTCTCTCTCTCTCTCTCTCTCTCTCTCTCTCTCTCTCTCTCTCTCTCTCTTTCTCTCTAAAGTAGAACCAAATATTCGATCGTTTTCATCTTTGGCAAGAGTTAAGATTTTTTTTCCGTTTTTGTCTATAAGCAAAAATTTTATATTTTTTAATTTTTACAATTTCACGTTTTCAATTTAAAAAAAAATTTAATATCAACCTTAAAAACTTTAAACGTTCATATCTTACAAAGAAAAAAAAATGAAAATGAAAAAAAATCCATTCTAAATTTTAATTTTATTATTTTTTTTAAATTTATTATTTCGAAGTTGAGTTTCCTTCCTTTTTTTTTTTATTTCTTTATTTTCAAAAAAAAAAAAAAAAAAAAAAAAAAAAAAAAAAAATTATTAGACCAAAAAAATAAAATAAATGATTTTTTCATTTCTTTAAAAGGATTTCGAAATTAAACTCAGCGTTTTTTAGAGACAAATCAAAAAAATGTTTAAAATGCTAATATCGAAAATAATTTCAACAAAATATATTTAAAATAATAATAATAATAAACAATAATATAACTATTAATAATACTAAAAATAATTATACTAATAGATAATAATATAATATAATAATAATAATAAATATATAATAATAATAATAATAATAAAACAATAAAACCAATAAATATAATGATAATGATAATCGATATGATATAGATAAATAAATAAATATATAATAATAAAAAAATAATAAAAATAATAATAATAATAATAATAATAATAATAATAATAATAATAATAATAATAATAATAATAATAATAATAATAATAATAATAATAATAATAATATTATTTTATAATAATCTCTTTCTCTCAAAAACAAAATGAATAAACAAATGAAGAATATATAGATAATAATAATGAATCCATTAAATAAAAATATAATAATCAAATAAATTTAAAAATAAATATAATAATATAATAATAATATACGAATAATAATATTATTATAATATTAATAAATAATAATAATTATTATTATTATTATTTATTATTATTAATAATAATTATAATACCTTACAATATATAATAATAATAATAATAAATATAATAATAATCATAAGTAATAATAGATAAGTGATAATAATAATAAAAATTATTAAAAGAAATAATAAAATATAATAAAAATAATAATAATAATGAAAAAAAAAATAATAATAATAATAATAATAATAATAATTAACCATAATAATAATAACCATAATAAATAATAATATAATAATAAATATAATAATAATAATAATAATAATAATAATAATATAAATAATAAAATAATAATTATAATAATAATATAATAATAATGAATAATAAGAATAATTTGATAATGATAATATAATAATGATAATAATAATAAATATGAGATAATAATGCATGAATAATAGATTGATAATTAATAATAATGAATAATAATTGATAATATAATAATAATAATAATAACATATATATAATAATATTAATAATGAATAATAATAATAAAATAATAATAAAGTAATAGATATAGATCAGTAATATATATATGGATAATATATAATATAAAATAATAGTATAATATAATTATATAATAATAATAATAATAAGTAATAATAATAATCATGAATAATAATAATGAATAATAATTAATAATAATAATTAATATTATTAAGCATAATAATAATCATTATTAATAAATAATACTAATTAATAATAATAATAATTAATAATAATAATAATTATAATACCATTATTTTTTTAAATTCTCTATTCACTCTCTCTCTCTATCTCTCTCTCTCTCTCCTCAAATGCTCGTCTCTCTCTCTCTGCGTTCTCTTCTCTTCGTATCTCTCTTATCGTATCCACTTTAGCATGTCTCGTTGCGTTTGTGTCTCGTTTATGATCTCTCTCTTCCCTCTCTATCTCTTCTTTTGCTCTCTCTTGTCTCTCTCTTCTCTCTCTCTCTCCTCTCTCTCTCTCGTCTCTCATCTACTTTTTTGTTTTCTTTCTGTATCTCTCTTACGTTACTCACTTTAGCTATCTCTCTCTTTTCGTGTCTCTTATATTACTCTCTCTCTCTCTCTCTCTCTCTCTCTCTCTGCGTCTCTCTCTCTTACTCTCTCCTCTCTCTCTCTATTATCTATCTCTATCTATCTATCTCTCTCTCATTGTCATTCTGTTTCGTAGTCACGTGTCTAATTAAAATGACTTTAAAGAGTTTCCGTCAACTTTCAAATGACATTTTTCTTCTATCTAAATTTTGTCTTATTAAATTCAAATGTTTTTTGCTCCTCTAATTAATCTTGTCATTTTAAAACAAATTTCTCTCTCATTTTTTTGCGACTTATCGTGCTAGGAAAGGGGAGGTGTGTAAGGGTGGGAGATTGTGTTGGGTCGTGGTGAAGAGTGTGTGTGTGTGTGTGTGGTGGTGTGTGGTGGTGGACATGGGGCAGTGTGTTGTGACGTTTGTAACGTGTGGGTGTGTTTGTAACGTGTGTGTGTGAGAATGTGTTTATAGTGTATGTGTGTGTGATAGAGTGTGTGTGTAAAACATGATTTATAATTTAAAATAATGTTAAAAAAAGATCAATAAAAAAATAAAATTAATTATAAAATTAAATAATAATAATTTAAAAAAAAAATGTTGTATGATACTTTTACATCGAATATATGTTTGTAAAACATTCTTTCTGTCTCTAACAGTTCATCTTTCTGTCTCTTCATGTCAGATCATTTCTCTGTCAGTTTATTTTCCTGCTTCTTTTCTTTCTCTCAGTTCACTTTTCTGTCTCTACCCCTTTCCATAAGTTCATCGATCTATCTGTCTCTCTTTCCGTCTCTTCATGTCAGATCATTTCTCTGTCAGTTCATCATTCTCTTTGAGAGTGTGTGTGTAGAACATGATTTATAATTTAAAATAATGTTAAAAAAAGATCAATAAACAAGATAAATTAATAAAAAATTAGCAATTAATAATTTTAAAAAAAAATGTTGTATGATACTTTTACATCGAATATATGTTTGTAAAACATTCTTTCTGTCTCTAACAGTTCATCTTTCTGTCTCTTCATGTCAGATCATTTCTCTGTCAGTTCATCTTCCTGTTGTTTTCTTTCTGACAGTTCATCATTCTCTCTCTTCGCCTCAGCTAATCTTTTTGTCTCTCTTTCTGTCAATGCATCTGTCAGCTCATCTTAATGCTGTTTTCTTTCTCTCAGTTCACTTTTCTTTCTGTTCCTCTGTCTTTTAGTCCATTTTTCTGTCTGTCTCTCTTTCTGCCTCTTTCCGTCAGTCCATCTTTCTGTCTGTTCATATGCCGGTCATTTATTCTTTCTGTCCGGTCCATGCTGTTTCTCTCTATCTATACTCTATTTGTCAATTCGTCTTTCTGATTAGTGTTCCCTGTCAGAACATCTTTCTGTTTTTCAGTTCATCATTATGTCTGTCTATATAATTTTATTTGTCTGTGTGTCTCTCTCTCTCTCTCTCTCTCTCTCTCTCTTCTCTCTCTCTTCTCTCTGCTCTCTTCTTCTCTTCTCTCTCTCTC
This sequence comes from Trachelipus rathkii, assembly GCA_015478945.1. NCBI lineage: Eukaryota > Metazoa > Arthropoda > Malacostraca > Isopoda > Trachelipodidae > Trachelipus > Trachelipus rathkii. The sequence continues at coordinate 13,397 of JABUQX010019577.1, read as the reverse complement.
TCTCTCTCTCTCTCTCTCTATCTCTAAATAATACCGTATATATATTATATATTTTATATAGATAATATATATATATATATTATATATAATATATATATATATATATATATATATATATATATAATATATATATATTATGATATATTAAAAATGATAGACGCGAGAGGTATGCGGAGGGAGAGGTGGTCAGTGAGAACGAATTTGCATCTGAAAATGTAACGGAATGTGAAGAAGGATCAATCCGAAAGATGTGAAATGCTCATTCTCAGCCTTAACGGTTCCTAGTTGAGAAGGATATCTTCCATTAAAAAATTCCTCGTATCCTGAACCATGATCCAATTCCCAATTCCGTGGTCTCTCAAGGACTTAAATACTTTCATAATATGCAAGGAGGGATGATTTCCAATACCTATTGCAAGAATTTTTTTCTTTCGTCTTTTTATTCAGTTTGTAAATACGATGCTGATAATATTTTTTTATCTTTTAATTTATAAAATAATGATTATAGTGTATAATAGTAAGATAATGCGACACTATTTGAACCGGGACGTCTGGAAGGATTTCTGGAGGAGCAACACTTGACAGGATATACCTAACAAGATGGATGGAGAGAAAGCTGAGAAATATATAAATATAATTAAATTTATTGAGGTTTCTTATTTTTCACCCTTTAAAATATAGGAAATTTATTTTTATTTATAAAAGAAAAAAAAAAGATTTATATAAATATATGATATTTTAATTAGAGTTTGTAAAGTTGAATCATTTTATGAATTTTTAATACTTTATAAAAAAAAATTTTATACTTAAAAGTTTTAATATTCAATTTAAAGTTCTTATTTATTGTAATGAATATGGGTAACAATACTATTCAATAAAATAGGAATTAATTAAATA
>JABUQX010019577.1:0-5000 GCA_015478945.1 Trachelipus rathkii | reverse complement strand
AACAACAATGAAAAAAATTTGGTTTTAGGGTACTGATCTCTTATGAACTTCTGAACTCCATTTTCTTTGCCAGTCATGGTGGAGCACCCATCAAACCAAGCCCAACAAGCTTACTCATATTTAAATTGTAAATATCTCGTGTAGTAGACAATATAGCTCTGGCTATATCTTCAGCTTTAAGTTTTTTTAAGAGGAGTAAAGCCTAGAAATTCTTCACGTACATTGAGAATTTGAGATTCTTATCAACCAAGCGAACACTAATCGATAGCTGTTCTGTTCCGGAAATGTCTGCTGCCTCGTCTGCTAAAAGAGAGAAATATTTACAATTGTTTACTTCATTCAAAATTCAAAATTTGATTACATATACCCACTTTCACAAATAAATAGATAAGTTTCATTCTGAATCATATGTGATGTGTGTTTTTAGCTTTTACTCCGCTTGATTTCAAATGTTCCACAAGAACAACATCTCCAGCTTTTACTCTGAATTTGAGCAAATCGGAAAAATTGACGGTATCTGCAGTGCTACCTCTAATAGCGACATCATAAGTGCAACAAAATATTAAAGTAGAAATTATAGGTGCCAATTTTTGCCTATTTTTTTTAATAAATAAGGGCTCAGCAACATGCAGTTGCTCAGTTACACTAACACGCTTATTTTATATTATTCGTTTTAAATTTCTTGCTGCTACCACAATCTAATAATATTAGATTGTGCTGCTACTGAGGCATCTTTATGCCATTCTGAATTTGCATGGACTTTAGCACGTGAATGCATGTCTTTATATTTTCTAAATGGTTTTACAATAAAGGAGAGCCAAATATGTCTCTTTTGATAGAATGTCTTAATAAGCCACACAATCTACAAAACGATCCTTTCAATATTTTAGAATACGCTAGCCAAAAATTGTGCAGATCTAGCTATTCATAAAGGAAAGGAGTTTTTTCCTCTTTAGCATCTTAAAAATTGTACATAATTGGTGGTTTGTACGGTTTTTGTTAATAAGTCAAACTTTAATCTTTAATATTGATTCCAATTATGTAATTTCCAATATCCAGGACATTTTCCTCTTGGTACACTATATCCCAAGTAGCAACACTACTAAATTTAATATCAATAACAAAATTGGCTTCAATACCACTTGAATTATCAATCAAATTATAAGAACCAGCAGCTAATGGGTTCGTAGTAAGTGAATAACTTTATCAAAATCCTGGAACTATTTAATTATGAAGTTTATCCATATTTTTTCAGTATTACTTTGTCAGATAATAATAATATTATGTTTTAACCTAACCTCCAATACTTCTTTCGGCTACTCAAGCCACAACGAAGCAGTTACCTTCTCTTCCCAGGACTATTCTGCAAAAAAGTTTTTTACTATTAACAGTCCCTCAATATCTCATCGTATAATTCCTATTAAGATGTACAGCAAACGGAAAAGCTCGTTTACATGAAAACCTTTAAAACCTTACTAAAAAAAAATACATACAATTCAGAATTATTTCCAAACGTGTTACGATTCTCGGATTGGGGCAACAACGAATGCATGGATGGAGGTATACATGAGCGGCGTTACAAGTCTGGCCAGGGTAGGCATGGCCCTCCCCTACATTTCCAGTAACAAAGTATCTCAAGCTGAAAAAAAAATAGGCTTTTATTAGAAATATTATGAAGTATAAAACATATTTAAATATATAATATATATATATATAATATATATTATATATATATAATATATATATATTATATATATTATTATATAATAATAATTTATTAATATATATAGATATATTATTATATATATATATATATTATATATATATATATAGTAAGATATTAGAAAACAGATTCTAAAAAAAATTAATATTTTGGGAAATTTCTCATGAGATTCAAAACCTAGGGGGGGCCATGGCCCTACCCTGCCCCCCCATAACGCGGCCCATGTATATATATATATAATATATATATATATATATATATATTATATATATATATATAATATATATATAAATATATATAATATATTATATATATATATATATATATAGTTATTATATATATAGTATTATATATATATATATATATAATAGAGAGAGAGAGAGAGAGAGAGAGAGAGAGAGAGAGAAGATGAAGAGAGGGCACTGAGTAGTAAAAGTTACTAGAGTTGTCCTGATATATTTATATATATATATATATTATATTATCTATCGTTTTAAATTTCACTGCTCATTTAGGGGTAGTCCGCAAGCGCACCTCCGCACCTCGAGAAACGTGGTCCCTACAGCTCCTCGCACTTATTCAGACCAATCCAACGCTCCGCTATCGCAAGTCCGCCACCGTCCCACGTCCGCAACGTCTCTCCGCTATAAACTAGTGCGACTTCACAAAAATTAATATTAAATACTAAAATAGTAATGTACCTACAAAAAATTTATTTATAATATTATAAGAAAAATTGAATGAAAATTTACAAAATCTCAAGATTTTCCACCTCCTCCTCAATGTCGTCTTCAAAGGACAAGAGATTCATATTACCTTTCAAAAAGATTAGGTGCTCAACGAATTAAAACAGTTGGCCTGACCTCTTTGCCCTCAAAATATCCCCACCAATAACTAAATATTCGCTCACAGCCGCAGACTAGGGAGAGGTGTATTTATAATTTTATGAAACAAGGTCATACAAATCTGCCTATGCTGAAGGGAAAGATGTCTTGGTGAGAGGTGGTGCTTTGTGTTGTTCACGTTCCCAGCAAGTCCCTTGCTATTTATAAAGGTCCTCACCTAAATCATTTCTGCCTCCCTTCTGAAATAGTTTGACCACCCTGTCCACCCATAAGAAAGGTCTATTTCGTCCAAGACTTTAGTAAAATCCATGAAAGCCTCGACCCCTTGCAGATTCGATGCTAATGCTACGTATCAGCTCGGGTAGTATATATATATTATTATATATTATATATATATATATATATATACTTATATATATTATTATATATATATTATTATTATAATATTTAATATATTATAATATATATATATATATATATTATTATATATATATTATTATATAAATAATATTATTCAGTTCTGGTGGTAAACCGGCAAATATACTATACTGTATATATATATTATATATATATATATATATATATATATATATATATATATATTAATATATATATATATATATTATATAATATATACTATATATATATATACTATATATATATAAGTATATTATATATAATAATATTATATATATATAAATGTTAACTTAACGCCCACACGGAACGGGAGCTCGGATCAAAAAAAAATTTTTCACAGGTATGATTTATGATAAATAAATAGATTTTTTTGGGTGAAAATGAATTTTTTTTTTTTTTTTTTTTTTTTTTTTTTTTTTTTTTTTTTTTTTTTTTTTACCTGTTCTAGGGGCGAAATTATATATATATTTGTAAAGGTATTACACAGCAATGTAGGGGGCTCGAGCCGCACGGGGAACACGGGGGGACGTTTTCCATACCCGTAGGGGAGGGGCGGAGGAACTCCCGCGACACCCAAATACCAAAGAGCGGGGTTCCGGAGACCCTGCCCCGGAGGGGGGGAATAGTCCTACCCCGTAGTTCCCGGAAGGCCAGAGACCCCGAACTCCTACCATCTTTGTGGTTTACCCTTGGGGTATCTTTTAGTTAAAAAATTTCCTATCCAAATTTTACCAGGATTCCAAAAATGTATCCTTCGCTGTAGGTATTGTAGTTTTTGAGATTGATTGTTTTTTTTTTTTTTTTTTTTTTTTTTTTTTTTTTTTTTCATTTCGACCCTAAAACGTCTATTTTATTTATCATAGAGGCTACCTGTGAAAATTTTTTTTTGATCCGAGCTCCCGTTCCGTGTGGCGTTAAGTCACTTTTACCTATATATTAGATATTATATATATAATATATATATCATATATATATATATAGTATATATATGTATATATAATAATATATATATATATATATATTATATAATATATATATAATATTATATATATATTAATATAATATTTATATATATATATAATTTGGGTTTTTACACACAGAATTGATTTAGATATTGCCTAGTTATTATAGTAATATAATTAATTAAAGTTAAAGTTATAGATAAGGGTAATAGCCATTCAGTCTATAAATTCAATTTAAATGTTATTTATTATATAAGGTACCTTTAAGGAGGTTGAGATTATTTTGGAGTTTAATTTATTAAAAAACAATAAGTCTTAGACTAAAAGTATAATTAGTTACAAACTAAAATAAAAATTATAATTTCTTTATTATAAACCAAAAAGATTCTTATATAATAGTAAACTATATTTTCATTTTTAAAAAAGGTGCGGACCAAAAGAGCGGAAACTTTTTGATCCAGCACGTGCAAGTCCCGCTAATTTCCTGACGAGACTCCGCACTCCGCTAGTTCCGCACCGTATTCTGGTAGTGAGCACCGCTCGGAGAGGACTACGCGACTAGCGGACTAACGAGCGGAAGTGCCCACCTTCTGATATATATATATATATATATAATATAAATCATCATTATATATAATAATATAATATATATATATATATAATAATATTTATTATATAATATATATAATATATTTTATATATGATATATAAATATATATATATATATGATTATATATTTAATTTATATATTGTTTATGGGGTGTGTTGTAGTGGTGTTGATGTGTAGGTTGGGTTTGTTAGCGTGTGGTTTATATGGGTTTGGTGGTGTGTTTTTGGGGTGTCGGGTATAATTTTAGTTGTGTTGTTTGGTTGTTGGGTTGAGATTGTGGTTGGTGAGTTCTTTTGTGTGTTTTGGGTGTGGGGTGTGTGGTGTTTCTTTTTGTGGTGTTTGTTTGTTTTTGTGCCAGGTGTTGTTACGTGTTGGTTGATGTGATGTGTAATGGAGTGTAGAAGGTAGTTGATAGTAGAGAAAGGAGAAAAAAGAGAGAGAGA
>JABUQX010019576.1:62500-77500 GCA_015478945.1 Trachelipus rathkii | reverse complement strand
ATTTTACAATTAAGTTTGACTGATTTAAAACCTTACAATTTAAATGTCTTAAATCGTTACTTAAGGTCTCCATACATGGTCATGCAAAGCCTGATTCGGGCTTGATAGCCGGACTGTTTATTATATCAAAACTGATCATGTATGTAGATTGTATTTTACAATTTAAAATTTACAATTTAAAAGTTAAAAAGTTTTAAAAATTTTTCGAAGGACCTTTAAATATTTTAAGTATATATTATTAACTTGGAAATAATGTCTATATTTACCTTTCCAAAATGCCGAGTTCTGCTTCGAATCGTCAAGATATTGAGCTGTAGTAAGCTGATCAACCAAAAAATGTCGATTTGACTTTTCTGCAATATTTATATATTTTATATATATTTTTATGTATTTTCGTATAACCAAATTTAAGAATTAAATTTCACTTATTTAAAAAAAAAAGTTTTAAAAAGTGACTAAGGTCTCCATCATGCCAAGCCTGAATTGGGTTTGATAGCCCGACTATTCATGTTAAAACTGATTAAGTATGTTGATTTTATTTTATAATTTAAAAATAACAAATTAAAAGTTTTTAAAATGTTTTGGAGCTCCTCAACATATTAAGTATAAATTAATTATTAACTTGGAAATAATGAATCCATATTTACCTTTCCAAAATGCCAAGTTCTGCTTCGAAGCGTCAAGATCCTGAGCTGTAGTGAGCTGATCAACCAAAGAATGTTTATATGACTTTTCTGCAATATTTATATATTTTATATATTTTTTTATATATTTATTTATATATATTTTTTTCGTATGAAAAAAAAATTTAAATTAAGTTTCACCGATTTAAAATATTATAATTTAAAAGTTTTAAGTGACAAGGTTTTCATACATGGTCATGCCAAGCCTGAAGTCTAGCTTGATAGCCTGACTGCTCATTTCAAAACTGAACTTGTGTTTGTGTAGATTCTTGACTAAAAATTGCGGATTTTCATAGCAAACATGAAAAATCAAACGTATTTGAATTTTCTTGTCAAGTCAAGCTAAACTCTGAATAAAATCTCGCTTGAACTAGCTAATTTGACTATAAATTTGTACTTTAAAAAGTTAGTATTAACAATTATAGTTTGACTGTTGTGGGGTGAAACTTTTCATGTGAAGAAAGGCAGGTCTGGCATGATCGTGCATATGGGTCTTTAGTCTCAAAGTTTTGATGCTCCTCTACATTATAATACAAATTATTAAGTTAAACATAATAAATATATCTTTACCTTTCCAAAATACAGAGTTTTGCATCGAATCTTCAAGAGCTTGAGTTGAAAGGAGTTGATTAACCCAATAAAGTCTATTTGATTTTTCTGGATATTTTGCTAGCTTGAGCACATCAATTTGAGCACAAGCCTTTTGGAGAGAATCTTTCGGGGCAAAAGAGCTTTCGAAATTATCTGGATAGATTTGTTCGTATTTCATGCTGGATGTTTTGCCACTCGTTTCCTTTTCAGACTTTCTATTTATTGATATATATGACTCATTTTCAGGAGAATTTTCTACATTTGAGTTTGACCATGACTCATACAATTCTCCTGAAGAAGGAGTGTTGATGATGCCAATTTTATCACAAAACTTGTGGCTCTCCAGCTTTATTCTATCTACCCAGGATTTTATCTCAACATCTGAGAGTTGAATTTTCTCTCCAACTTTCCACAAAATAGCTGATAGGTGTTCCAGGTTGTCTTCTTTTCGTTTTTGAAATTCTTCGTCCGAAATAATTCCTAAACTTGAAAATTGATGAACAAGATTATTCCTCTCCATTTTGTATTTGTAAAGTAAATGTTCCAAGCAATTCTGCTTCTCTTTAGGACATCGTTTGCTCCACACGCAAGAATTATTGAGACAAGACTGTTTCGGTTCAAGTCCACAAGTTAACTGAATGAGTTTGAAAGACAGAGAGATATCCATGTCTTTAATTTCATTATTTCCTGCTTTCAAATTCATTAGAAAAGTTTTTTCATCAAAATTAAATCCATTAGATTTGACTTCAGCAACTTTCTGTAAATTCTCTTCTATGGGTTTTTCACCGCAGTAAAGTTTAGTTAAAGTTGCAGCAAAAACGTCTCCGCCAACTTTCAGTACAAGATGAAAAAGTTTTATTTGATTCAGAAATGAATTGGCGTCCATTGTGTGTGTGTTTTTTTTTTGTTTTTTTTTTTTTTGTTTTTTAAGAATTATTTTTTTTCAGAGGATATTTAATTACAACAAACAAACCAACAATATACATATACAATGCCTCTGAAAGTTATTCAAAAATAATCTAAATAATATAATTATTATATATATATATATATATAATATATAATATATATATATATATATACTATATTATTATATAATATATATTAGTATATATATATTAATATATAATATATATATATACTATATATTATTATTTTAAATTATTTTATTATTTATATTATATTTAATATATATATATATATATTTTAAAAAAATATATATATATATATATATATATATATATATATTATATATATATATATATATAGAATATATATTTATAATTTATATATACATATAAATTTAAAAATTTATAATAATAAATATATATCAATATATATATATTATATAATTATAATATATAGATATATTAATGATATATTTATATTTTTTTTTATTTTTTTTTATTATCCAGCTATTTAAAAATAAATTCTTAAGATAAAGAAAAATATTACATAATATAATTTATATATATATACTAATATATATATATATATATATATATAATATTTATATAATATATATATATTATATATATATATCATATATATAAACTATATATAAACATATATATATATATATATATATATAATATAGTATATATATAATATATTATTCATATATATATATATATTTATATAAATAATTTATTATATATATATAAATATATATATATTATATATTTCACAGAAAAAATTTATTTATGAATGCATAAATTTATATGAAGAAAGAATAAAAAGAGGGATCTTTCAAAGATAGATTTTAAAAATTTTTACTATAAAAACTTTACAACTATTTATAGGGGTTTTATTAATCATAAAAAAAGATATACTAAATACATATTAGGGAAAAGGAAGTCCTCTTTTTGAGTAAGCTGATGTTCCTTTCCTCTATCTGATGAAACTCATTACCAATTGTACTGATCCAGTTTTTGGAACAATGAACCATCTTGAAATGATGGGACTTTTTAGGCCTCCTGTTTCTATTATTATTATTATTATTATTATTATTTTATTATTGATTATTATTATTATTTTATTATTATTATTATTATTATTATTATTATTATTATTATTATTATTATTATTATTATTATTATTATTATTATTAAAATCTAAAACTTGACTCTTAAATCTTTGTGAAAGATAGTAAACGTTTAGGTAATTAGTTATTAATAATAATTTAGGTAAGATTCTCTATTCTTTCATGCCATAATAAATATGGAGGGCAATAAAAACTAAATTACACCAACAGCTAAAATGAATTTAGTTTGAAATGCTTACCCTTTTTTAGAAAAGAAGATCCTCCAATTAATAAATCTCTCCTCATCTGGAGGTGAAAGGCCTCTTCAAATGATTTAGCTTATGGTGCTAACTTTTTCAGGTCTAGGTATGGTAGCCTAGGCCACTTATTGAATGATATGAAAAAAAATAATAAAACTTTTTAGTTTGTTATTATTATTTTCTTTTTATTCTTTGTTATTTTGAAGTATTGTATTTGATTATTATTAAATCTTTTTTATTATTATTATTATTATATGCAGTTCGTGGCAGAACTAGAAACATAGTTCTAGCTCCAGAGAAATGTATTTTTTAGGTCTGCCCCTTTTTCATCATTGCTCAATGTTGCAGAGAATTAGGCGGGCTTTTTTGCCATTCAGGTCCAAAATCCAAAATCAAACGATAGAAATCTTGCACGTCATGGCAACATTCCAAATACATTTTAGCGCGTGCATTCAACCAAGCTAATGGTGGTATATTTAGTTAATTTTTTTTCTTATTTTATTTATTTAATTATTCAAAAAAGGATTCAAAAATCAAATTTCACACTTCAATCATGGCCACTGATGAAAAAAAAAGGAAAAAAAATAAATATATATACTGTATATTAGTATATAAAAGGAAAAAAAATATACATTGTATAAGTACATAATAATACATTATACATGTATTTATTCTTTAACACTGGGAGGAGGCAAAAATTAAATTCTAAATGAATTTAATTTTGAAAGTATGGCAAGTAAATTTGATAACAAATTCACTTTACATTGATTATTTTCAAATGTAAATTCAATGTCTCTCATTACAGGAAGACCACATACCCATTTAGATACCCACTGCTGGAGTACTTAGTTGCCCTTGATTTATGAGCTTTTATGTAGCTCTCTACCATCTGAACTGCAGCTTCCTTTTTACTCTGGCTGTCGCATCACTATTATTATCATATAGTGGTGCGAAACTGATTTCCTGCGGCAGATTTCATGAAAAATTTGTTATTGCTTTATTTTATTAATAAGTATGTCCGATAGTAGTCGGCGATTTTGTCTGTGCCTTGGTTCAGTTTTTTAATTTTTACAGAAACAGTTTCTCTAAATTTGTTATTTTTTTTTTCCTATGTTTCTCTTCCCATGCTGTAAAAGTATGGTTTACAGAATTTTTCTTTAATGGCAACAACATCTCCAACTCCCAGTGAGGTGTGTGTGTTTTTTTTATATTTATCTTGCTGGTTAGTGGCAAGATATTGTAGGTTTGCTAAGAATTGATAATAGTTAAAATTGTTAAAATGTGGGTTTCGGGTCTTCAGTATTTTTATAAAGTATTACATAAGGGATTATGACCAGGTTCAGAGGGAGACCAATCAGGATCATCTGAATGATCTATACCATCATGAAATAAATGAGAAGAAACAACCAGAGCTGGAACCTCATATCCCTCAGCAATATCCGGTTGTTATTGGCAAAATGGATGATTTGGAATCCACCTCAGGGTTTCTTAATATTGGCTTAAATGCCGGCCTTTTATTTATAAGCATGTTTGCTTCCCTAACTAATAAAGAAAACTCTCTAATATATTTTTTCCTATAGCGCTGTATATTATATTTTTCACCTGTTTGACTAAAGATTCAACTAAACCTCCCAGAAAACTAGCTTTACCAGGGTATGGTGAAAATTCTAGAATTTTTAATGTTATGGAGTGTTAAATAAGGGTAGTGAGGTATATGCTATTGTTACAAACTGTTAAATAAAAGAATAAGGGGGCTTACGATACTACTTCCCTGGTCACTAACTATAAGTTGTGGGGAATCCAAAGTCAAACACATGAAATTGAAAGGCAGAAATAAAGCACTTATTATCTTACATTTTTAATAGAACAAGGTTTACAGACTCTAGTGTATGTGCAAGTATATAATTAATATGTAAATCTCGTTTACTACATTATTTATTTTTATATTAAAAGGTCCAATAATGGTCAAGATAATATTCTCTAAATGAATTTTGAATGGATTTATCTATACATCCTTTTGTAATGTTTTTGATTAGATTTTTATTGGTCCTGCCATACATTAATTTTACTCTTTATGCAGTCCGTTTAATGATTTTCTTAACTACTGGAATATGCTGTTGGAATATAACTCCGTTTCTTATTATAGCTAGAGTTTATATTACACCAGAATGTTTCCATTTTTACATGGTAATTTTAATTATGTATACAGTTAGTAGAATGATTTTTATGCAACAATATTGGATTTTTTTATTAAAATCAGCATCTAAGTTTGCAAATTTACTCTTTATCACTAATTTTATTGTTTTTATCAAGAAAAAGATTGAGTGTGTTTTTAAATTGTTTCTTTATATTTATTTTGTTTATTTAATACTGATATGTTTCTGACAAAATTTTTAGCTGATATTGCTAAAAATGACATTACAACTTTCTTATATGGCATAATTGGCGTTTTGGTCACAATTAGGAAAACAAAGTGGGGTTTCTTTCTGTACTTTTTAAGCTTTAAATTATGATAAATTTTCTTACAAAATTGAAACTTTAAATGTTTACTCAATGAGAAAACCTATCAATTTTAAATAAGGGTACAATAGTGAAAAGTTTGAATATTATAAATATTAAAAATCTGTATATTATTATTATATAAGGGATTTGGAACAGTGACCTTTAACCTCATTATTGTTATTTAATTTTTTAAACCCCCAGGGGGGGGGGTTTCCCAGTTAAATAAAGTGAATTGTTTAATAAAACCTTATATGAAACACATCGAGTAACATAATCACTAGGATTCTGAGATCCTTCACAATGATGAAAAGTTATCGGGTGTTTTTCACATGCAGTTTCATTAAAATTCAGCTGATTATTTATAATAGTCCCTTTTCTTTCTATTTTGTTTAATTTTTGAACTTTATTTATAATCCAATTCAATGTTACCATTGAATCAGTATATAAATGTAATTCATTTATTTTTAAAGGTGTGAAAGTGTTAGTTAAATTGTCAAGCATTTCTGTTAGCAACTGAACTCCAAATTTTACGGCAAATAGCTCTAAAACTGGAATAGATCTATTAGTATTTTTTGAAATTAATTTATTTTTTTGCACATAAAAAATGCGCAGCTCACTATTATCTGTATTTTGTAAAAGTATAAAGACACTTACCATAAAGTCTTTACAGCATCATGACAATGCATAAATATATATATGAAGGAGCATACTCCCAATAAATCTTTAGTTCTGGTTTTGTTGCTATTTATTATTATTGTGAGCAAATATTTTATATATTCTTTTATTAAATTACTATCTAATTTTTTGTCCAAGTATATCTTTACTTATTTTGTAGTTTATGTAACAAATATTATGCTCTATTCTCCCAGGAAAGCGCCCAATATTTAGTAGATTTCAAATAGACCATTTATGAAGGTATCGCATGTTGCTTTCCGGAAAATACGCATTGACAACTTTATACAATGCTACCGTAAATGATTATTCACTTAATTCCCTCACTCTTACGTGATCCATTTATAGGCTCATCCACACTACTATTATTGTCTAACTCACTATAATTTAATTTTTTCAAACTCTGGTGAATTACTATGAAATTGTTGCAAATTGAACCCATAATTGTTAATATTACACGAGACCTATGATAAGCAAGAATAATTTCACTTTCAGAAGATGAAGAATAACCTAAGTTATCCATATAAGACAGGTTAGACAAAATCTTCCTAAGTTCATATTCAAACTCATCACAAGTATGAACATGCAATATTAATATTATATAAAGTGCTACCATGATAATGGAAGGGCTACATCTAATACCAAACGGAAGTCGCATTAATTTATAAGAAACAATACTAAAATCATTTTCTTTTATATTTTTGAACCACAAAAAATGGAATTTTTCTGTATCCTTGCAAGGCAATTTAATTTGGTGAAAAGCCCTCTCCAAATCGAATACCAGCAGATACTGATTGACCTAAGTAGTGTTAATGCCGATAGACCAATCTATTATTTTAAATTAGGGTCCTGTAAGCTAACATTTATTATGTGCATAAATTAGTTCGGTTGAGTTTTATCACATAGTTCGGACAATATACAACTTCTGCATTTTTTCGTTTTACATTGATCTACTGAAATACTGCATTATGAGGCTAAAAATGAAAATTTTATTATTTCTTTTACTGTATTTATTTAAACAGGTTGAATGATACCTTGGTTAAGTTGGTCAAAAATGACATTATTATATGCTTCTAATTTTAGAGGCTCTTTTTTATATTTTTTAAGTATTGATTTCAATACAGAATTAGCCAAATAAAACCATTATTTGGCAAAAAATCTTTAATTAATTTTATTATGTCCAATAAACAAGGGCATTATCAATCGACCTGCTCTCCATACATCTACGATGTGTATTTGTAATTAGTATTTTATAAGAATTCCACTATCTAACTCTGAGAATTTTTTAGGACATTCAAAAATATCATAATTTAATAAATTCTTGAAATTTTTAATTTACTAGATCATCATCAATCTATGCTAGTATTATTAAAATCTACTGTTAACATGTGATAGAGCAATCCATTTCTAGTCATTCCATCTTATTTCTATTTTGACATTTTTTGCGAGAAAGTCAGCCTGCTCTGTGTAAATTTCTTTATATACTTCAAATATGGCAATTTTTTCATTAATTTATTCAGTACCCAGCTAGATAAGATTCCTAAGAAGTGTAACTATAAACAGTGACTCTTGTTTGTTACCCAAAGAACATAGCATTTATTGGTAATATGTAGGGCTCATTCACACCTATAGTAGATGGATTCCCTATGATTTTATTTCTTCCAGAGTGATTTATCAGTAAAGGTATTTTATTTCTTCCAAATGCTTTATACATTTGAGGGAAAGGTATATTCACTCTGGTTTGTATTGAAGGGACTACAGCTGCTACAATACTGTTATTTTTATTATTTATTTTTATATCAACTTCTATAATAGAAGTTTTGTAATATTTGCTTTCATTGAAACCCTTTACATTAAGCATTATTTCAGACTGTACAACTTTATATTTAATTTTTTGTGCTACTGTTTGAGATATAAAATTTATTTCAGACCCTGAATCATATAAAACCCGCAAGTCTTGGTTGTTATTGTCTTTTATTTATACCAAGTTGTGGTGAAGGTAGAAGGGTTGATTGTTTTAGAGTGTGTACATTTAAGGTACTAATAACAAACAATTTGCTACTTGCTCTGAGGATGGATTTTCTACAGGAGTAACATTTAGTTCAACAACATTGGTTGATGTTTCTGCTTGCACATTATTTTTATTTTTATTGTTTTTTGGTTTTTGAGTCGAATTAGGTCCACTTTGTTTTTTAATACATAAAAATGCGGAGTGCCATGAGTTACATAACAGTTTCTACATTTATTACTAAATTTGAACTTACAAGTTTCAATTTTATGATTTAAATATCCACACTTAATACAACCTCCCAATTCTTTGATTTTTTGCAATTTGGATTCAGGTGTTTTGAAAGTTGGGCAACTATATAATTTATGGTCCATACAATCTGCGGTTTGTAATGTTTGACAAATGGAACAACCCACCTTTTTTGTTGTTTCAGTGTTTGTTTTTTGTTTTTGATTCACATCAATGGAATAGCTTAAGCTACCGTTAGTACTCAATTCTTATGAAATATGACAAAGCCATGTAAAATTTGGTGTTTTTGTAGATGGAGCAACCCACTCTTCCCAATTCTATATGAACTTCAAATGCATTATTTAAAATTCCATCATTTTGATAAGTATTATTTGTAATATTTATATATATTGGGTTTGATATATTTCAGGCAAACTATTCCACAAAAATATTGGCAAATCACCTTACTATTTATTTTTAAGCTATTAATTTACTTTCTAGTCAATTTAGCCTCACTGATCCATGTGTAAAAGTCTTATTTTATTTTAATTTTATGATTTTTCTATTACTGAAAATTGTTGTAAGACTTGTTGCTGAAAGCTCGTTTAAGCAGAATTTTGTGCCATAACAAAAGCCATATCTGCTATCGGGCTTATTTTTGTATGTAACAATTTTTGCATGGACCTTCTGGGAGTTGTTTCATTAGACCAAGAATGTTCTAGCAAAAATTTTAGACAAAAAAGGCCCGATAGCAGATATGAATGATATGGCAAAAAATCTGCTTAAAACAGCTTTCAGCAACAAGTCTTTACAACAATTTTCAGTAATACGAACAACAAATCATAAAATTAAATTAACTAATGACTTTTACAATTGGAATCAGTGAGGCTAAATTACTTTTGTGCATTAATCGATAGCTTAAGAAATCTCGAGTGAGAGTATTTGCAATATTTTTTGGGAATAGTTTTACTTAAATATATCAAACCCAATATATAAACTTACAAATAATACTTATCAAATTTAGATGAAATTTTAATAATTGCATTTGACGGTTCATAATAGAAATTGGGTGAGAGTGGGCTTAGTAAATACAAAAACAACATGCAAATACATACACTACTAAAACAACATCACAAGTTGAGAAAAAACATAGCTTTAGCTACTAACATTGATGTGAATCAAAAACAAAAAACAGAACACCTGAACAACAAAAAGGGTGGTTGTCTCCATTCTTGTCAGGACAATGCAACATCTCAGATTGTATATATCTCATCCTTTAACTTCAAACATTCAAAACACCTAGAATCCATAACGCAAAAGATTAAAGAATTCGGAGGGTTATATTACGTGTGGGGACTTAAATCATAAAATTGAACTTGTAAGTTCAAATTTAGTAATAAATTTAGAAATTGTAACTCATGGCACTCCGCATTTTTATGTATTAAAAAAACAAAGTGGACCTAATTCGACTCAAAAAACCAAAAAACAATAAAAATAAAAATAATGCTGCAAAGCAGAAACATCAAACCAATGTATGTTGAATAAATGTTACTCCTGTACGAAAATCCATCCTCCAGAGGCAAGTTAGCAAATTGTTTGTTATTTAAGTTCCTTTAAATGTAACTATGCACTCAAACATCACCCTTCCTCCCTTCACCACCAACTTGCTATAAATAAACAACATAACAACCAAGACTTAGCGGCGTCTTTATTACGATTCAGGGTCCTGAAAATAAATTTTATATCTCAACCAGTAGCACAAAAAATTAAAATATAAAGTTGAATAGTCTGAAATAAGCTTAATGTAAAGGGTTTCAATGAAAGCAAATATTACAAAATTTCTATTATATAGAAGTTGATAGAAAAAAATAAATTAATAAAAATAACAGCTATTGTTGCAGCTGTATCCCCTTCAATACAAACCAAGGCAGTGAATATAACCTTGCCCGTGATTTGTAAAAGCAGTTGAAGAACATAAAATACCTTTAGCTGATAAACACCTGAGAAAAAGACTAATAGGGAAATTCCATAACTATTTACGGTGGAATGGAGACCCACATATTACCAGATAAATGCATGTTCTTTGGGAGTTCAACAACACAAGAAGTTCACTGTTATAATTACACTTCTTTAGGAATTCTTATTAGCTGGGGGACTTGAACATACACTTAATTAAAAAATTTCGCATATTTGACAGATATATGAAAAGAAATTTTACTGAGAGGCCGAACTTGCTCGCAAAAAAATGTCAAAAAATAGAAAATAAGATGGAATGACTAGAAATGGATTACTCTATCAAAAGAAATTAGCTCCAAATAATAATAATAGCACTAGGCCTATAATATTGTGATTAGTAAATAAAATTTGAAAAGATTTATTAAATTATGATAGTTTTGAATTGTCTAAAAAAAATTTCTCAGAAGTTAGATTATGGAACTTATAAATACTTATTTAATTACAATACACATGTAGATATGGAGACAGGTCGATTGATAATGCCTTGTTTATGGAGATAATAAATTAATAAAATTTTGCCAAATAATTTTTATTTGGCTAATTCCTGTATTGAAACAAATACTTAAAAATATAAAAAAAGAGCCTCTAAAATTAGAAGCATATAATAATGTCATTTTTGACCAACTTAACCAAGGTATCATTCAACCTGTTGAAATAAATACAGTAAAAAATAATAATAATGTTTCATTTTTAGCTCATAATGCAGTATTCAGAGATCATGTAGAAACGACAAAATGCAGAATTGTATATTTGTCGAACCTATGCGATAAAACCCAAACAACTAATTTATCACATAATAATGTTAGCTTACCAGGACCTAATTTAAATAATAGATTGGATATCGCATTAACACTACTTAGGTTCAATCAGTATCTGCTGGTATTCGATTTGGAGAGAGCCTTTCTCAATATTAAATTGCCCTTTGAGGATACTGAAAGATTCCATTTTTTTGGTTTCAAAAATATAAAAGAAAATGATTTAGTATGTTTCTTATAAAATTTAATGCGACTTTCGTTTGGTATTAGATGTAGCCCTTCCATTATCATGGTAGCACTATATATAATTATTTAATATTGCCATGTTCAACTTGCTGAATGAGTTTGAATATGACTTAGGAAGATTTTGTATAACCTGTCTTATATGGGATAACTTAGGTTATTCTTCATCTTCTGAAGTGAAATTATTCTTGGCTTGTTCATAGTCTCATGTAATATTTAACAATTATGGGTTCAATTTGAAACAATTTCATAGTAATTCACCAGAGTTTAAAAATTAAATTATAGTGAGTTAGACAATAATAGTAGTGTGGATGAGCCTATAAATGATCACGTAAAACTATTGGGAATGATGTGGGATACTCATAGTGTTACCCTTGTAATAATAAAATAATGAAATGATCCCTAAAGCAAACACTTTTGAGGATCTATTTTATCTACTATCAATGGTCTATTGATCCCACTCAGATATTTGGGCTTCACTGGGAAGAATTAGAGCAAAATTTATTTTTACATAAACTACAAAATAATAAACGATATAAACTTGGCACAAAATTAAATAATAATTTACTAAAAGAATATAAAAAATATTTGCTCACAGTATAATTAAAAGTAAAAAACCAGAAATAAAAAGATTTATTGGGGATTATGCTTCTTCATATATTATAGCATTTACTGATGCTAGTAAAGACATTTATGGTAGTGTCTTATACTTACAAAATACAGATTAATAAGTGAGCTGCATTTCTTTATGTGGCAAAAAATAAATTAATGTCAAACAAAAATACTAATAAGATCTATTCCAGTTTCTTAGAGCTATTGCCGTTAAAAATTGGAGTTTCAGTGTCTATAGAAATGCTTGACAATTTAACTAACACTTTCCACTCTTTAAAATAAATAAATTACATTCTATATACATGAATTCAATGGTAAATTGAATTGGATTATAAGATTAAAATTGAAAAAAATTAAAACAAAAGTGAAAGAAAAGGAACCATTATAAATAATCAGCTGAATTTTATTGAAACTGCATGTAAAAAAACACCCGATAACTTTTCATCATTGTGAAGGATCTCAGAATCCTAGTGATTATGTTACTCGATGTGTTTCGTATAAGGTTTTATTAAAAAAATCACTTTATTTAAATGGACCTATATTAAATAACAATAATGAAAGGTTAAAAGTCACTGTTCCAAATCCCTTATATAATAATAATAATAATACAGATTTTAATATTTATAATATTCAAACTTTTTCATATGTACCCTTATTTAAATTAGATAGGTTTTCTTCATTGAATAAACTATTTAAAGTTTCACATTTTGTAAGAAAATTTATTCATAATTTAAAGCTTAAAGTACATGAGAAACCCCACTTTGTTTTCCAATTGTGACCAAAACGCAATATGCTCATATGAAGAAAGTTGTAATGTCATTTTTAGGCAATATCAGCTAGAAAATTTTTCAGAAACATATCAATATTTAATAAACCCAAAAAATAATAAAGAAACAAATTTGGTCACACAACTTAATCTTTTTCTTGATAAAAACAATATAATTAGAGTAAAGAGTAAATTTGCAAACTTAAATTCTGATTAAATGTATCTAAAATATTGTCTGCATAAAAATCATTCAACTAACTGATTAATAATTAAGAATTACATGAAAAATTGAACCAGCTGGTGTTATGTAAACTTTTCTAGCTATATAAAGAAAGGAGTTTTATATTCCACACAGCATATTTCAGTAGTTAAGAAAAACAGTTAAAAAGACTGCATAAAATGAGAAAATTAATGCTTACTGGCAGAACAATAAAATTAATCAAAATCCATTTACAAAGATATATCGGATAAATCCATCACAAAATTTCCATTTAGAGAATATTTCTTGACCCATATTGGACCTTTTTAATATAAACAAATAAATAATAATAATAAAATTTGACTTTTTAATATTAATTAATAACTATGCACATAGCACTAGAGCTTTAAACCTTGTTCTATGTAAAAATGTAGATAATAAGTGCTTTATTTCTGCCTTTCAATTTCATGTGTTTGACTTTGGATTCCCACAACTTATAGTTAGTTGACCAGGGACTAGAGTATAGTGCTCAGTTGCAAATCTACTTAAAATGTGTATTAATGGGACATGAGGTAAAAAATTATGTAACACTCCATACATACAAATTCTACGAATTCTTCACCATACCCTGGTAAGCTAGTTTTACGGGAGGTTTAGTTGAATCTGTAGTCAAACAAGTGGAAAAATATAATATACAGCGCTATAGGAAAAAATATATTATAGAGCAGGATGAGTTTTCTTTATTAGTTAGGAAAGCAAATGCTTATAAATAAAAGGCCGGTAGCATTTAAACCAATATTAAAAAACCCTGAGGTGGATCCAATATCCCATTTGCCAATAACACCGGAGATAGTGTGCTGAAGGGGAATATGAGGTTCCAGCTCTGCGTTGATTTCTTCTACATTTATTTTCATGATGGTATAAATCATTCAGAATGATCCGGATTGGTCTCCTCGTGAACCTGCTTCAGGATCAGTATATTTGACTTTGCAAAAATACAGAAAAAGTGAACATCTCAATTTGAAATGATTTGTAACTAGTGTGGTCTTAGCAACCTACAATATCTTGCCATCAACCAGCAAGATAAATAATAAAAAAAACACACACACCTCACTGGGAGTTGGAGATGTTGTTGCCATTAAAGAAAAATTCTGTAAACCATACTTTTACAGCATGGGAACAGTACAAGAAATAAAAAATAACAATTTAGGAGAAACTGTTTCTGTAAAAATTAAAAAAAACCTAACCAAGAAACAATAACCCGACACAAATCGGACATAACTTATTAATAAAAAAAGCATAACAAACTTTCATGAAATCCTGCAGAAACAGTTTCCACCACTAATGATAATAATAGTGATGCTGACAGCAGAGTAAAAAGGAAAGCTGCAGTTCAATGTAGAGAGCTACATAAAAAGCTCATAAATCAAGGGACTTTAGTA
>JABUQX010019576.1:52500-57500 GCA_015478945.1 Trachelipus rathkii | reverse complement strand
GTGATACAAGAACAAGAACTAAGTAAAAATTACTTTCATTCCTACAAAAGGAAAAATCATAGATTAGAGGACTGAAAATATGTGTATAGAATTGGAGGAGGGGGTTGATGTACATGTTATCGTGTTTTCTTTTTTTGATACACTAAAAATATGATTTATAAAAATAAAAAATTTAATAATTAAAAATAAATGTTGGGAAAAATGATAAAACAGCAATAAAATGGCAAACCTTAAAAATAAAGAAAATGTTCATTAAATATAAAATAATAAAAAGTTTGAACAAAAAAGTTTTGCAAAATAAAACATGAATTTAAATGAAAAGTTTAATAATAAAACCAAAAAACAATAACAAAAAATAAAAAACTTAAAAATAGAAAAAACAAATTAAAAATAAAAAGAAAGTGATGGTAACATATAACGAATAGGAAATATCTTTAAACACTTTTAAACGAAATAATAATTAAAAACTAAGAATTAACGCAAAAAAAAATTAAATAATAAAATAAACACCCAAAAATATAAAAACATTAAAAAAAAACAAAGTAATTTAGTGTGCTATGTTAATGAATAGGAATTGAGTTATTAATGTTATGTCTATGTCATTAACATCATCATCTCAAGAGTGGCTTCGGGGAGGGGGGGGAGGGGTATAGACTGTGATGAAGTGATATTTTTTATCAAAAAGAGCATAATAAACTTAACAAAAAGCAAAATATTTAGCAAAAAAGCTATATATATATAATATATATATATAATATATATTATATATATAACTATATATATATATATTATTATATAATATATATATAATATATATAATATATATATATATAATATTATTATATATATATCATATATATATTATATATATATAATATTATCATATATATTATAATATATATATATATTATATACTATAATATATATATATCAGGGGCCGCTCCTCCCCATAGGGCTAGGTGTGCGGCCGCACAACCCTATAAAGCTAATAGTTTTTTTTTAATTACACTTTATATATAAGGGAATATCTGTTCAAATGATAAAATATTAGTTAAATATCAATTAAAATATTAAAAAAATCAATTTTCTCTTAAACTTCCAAATAGCTTATTTTATACAGTAGCTACCGTGTATCAAAAAGGAAGCTTTTCATGTGCGCTAAAAAATTTGAACTCCCTATATTCCGTCCTTCAGTGCTTATTTCACGCTCGGCTCTCCTCGATCTCTCGCTCTCTCGCTCTCTCGCTCTCTCGCTCTCTCTATGTTTCTATTCTTCAAATACCTTAAAATTGTGCGCTGAAAATTTCGCACATGGATTTTTGCACAGAGACTTTTTAATTTATATATATATATATATATATATATATATATATATATTATATATTATATATATTATATATATATATATATATATATATATATATATATATATTATATATTTACTATATATATATAATAATATATATATATATATATATATATATATATATATATTATAAATATAGTATATTATATATATATATATATATATATATATATATATTATAATATATATACTATATATATATGATATAATTAATATTATATTTATATATATTATATATATATATATTATATATATATATATATATATATATATATATAATATATGATATATATTATATATAATCATAGGTATATTATATTATATATATATAATATATATATATATATATATAATATATATATATATATATATATATATCGTCTGTAACTGGTACGAATTAAAATTGTATATTATATATATATATATTATATATATATATATATATATATATATATATATATATATTATATATAATATATATATATATATTTATTATATATATATATATATATATAATATTTATATATACATATATATATATAATATATAATATAATATATACTATAGAATTTATATATATATATAATATATATATATATATATCTATATATAGCACACCCTATCCCTCAAATCAGGAAACGTAACTGTAATATATATTATTAATATATATATAATATAATAATATTATATATATATATATATATATATATATAATAATATAATATATATAATATACCCATATAGCACAGTATGGTTGCAGATACATCCGCGGACGTTAATGTTCGATCGCACTCGTCACATTCACACGATACGTCGTATTATGTTGCGCATTGCTGTTATATCTTATTGCCGATGTTGCGGCTTCTCTTCTTCGTTCACATTGCGAACCGTGAATTGGGCGACGTTACGTTGTTACCTCATAATGTTCACGCACACGCCAGCAGTCGTGCGATATCTTTTTAATAATAGAATAACGGCCCTGGTCTTTCTTCCATGCAAATTTCCTATATAATCTTTCATAAATCTTTTTCAATTCTGTTGTTTTGATGTTTATAAGTCATTTTTATACCATTAATTTCTCATAGAAAGTTTAATTAAATTTTAACTATTTATTTTTTTGAAATGTCACGATACATTTTTGCTGACACTCACTTCATACCATTAATATGTCGGCTCAGTCCAGCGGACTATTGCTCTTCGCGAATGAGAGTGGAGTAACTCTGCTGGTTTATTGTATTCAAATAATTGTGTAAATGTAGTATTATTATGTGTTTCATGTTTTACTTATTGTGTTTCACGGGAATATCTATTGGTATTAGTCTGAGTTTGAAACCAGATTCATAAAAATCGATTTTTTTAGGAAAATCAATCAATTTGTTGTTATACCTATGAAAAACGTTTGCAAAATTTAAAAGAGAACCACATTTGCCAAATTTATAATATATATTATATATATAAGATTATATTATATATATATATATCTTATAATATATTATATATATATATATATATAGTTATATATATATATATAATTATATATATATATATATATTATATATAATAATTATATATTATATATATATTATAATATATATATTTATATATACAAGAAAACGATTAGCAGGTTTGTCACCAAAAGTACATAAATTGTTTCGCGGCAGCACTACCATACGAAGCCTATGACGATTAAGCCATTGCTTAAAACCGCCACTAAGTGATATCAACGGTTTCGAGAGAAAATAAAAACTAACAATTTTATTTAATAAAAGTGAAAAGAAAACTTGATTTGCAATAAAAGACCTTCATAACAAATCATAATTATTTATTTAAAATCTATGTTACCTGTCCTAACTTAGATATATATAATATATATATATATATATATAATAATAATATATATAATATATATATTATATATATTATATATATAATATATATACTATATATATATATTATATATAAATATATACTATATATATATACTATATATATATTATTACTATAATATATATTCTATATATATAAAAGTTACATCAAATAGATGTCCTAAAACTACGTCGATGCAACGTTACCATGTAACGTTGCAGGGATGTCGTAAGAGTACGTAAATACTACGTTACCATAGGACGTCGCAGTGATGTTGCAATGTTACGTCGCTGAGAGCTGACATTTCCACATCCCAGGGACGTAATTATTATGTTACTAATATATTATTCCCATATAGCACACTAACGTAAAAGCAACGTCGCTTTTACGTTAATATCTATGTATTATATATATATATACTATATATATATATTATATATATATATATATATTATATATATATATATGTAAATATAGATATATATATATATAAACAAGCAAAAAATCCAAAAAATCCAAAGGCCGCCACAACGGATCGTATATATTAATATAATAATTAAAATATAAATATAAATATTGCAGTTTACAAGAAAATATACTTAAATATGAAAGTTAGAATTTGATAAAAGATACCGAGATATAAGTAAATTATATTAAAGTTAACATTAAAAAAAAAGAGAAAACTAATATAAAATAAACATTCAATATATGAAAAGAAATTCAAATATAAATGTTACAGCTTAAAAGAAAATATTTTTAAATATTAAAGTTAACTCTCAACGCATAGAAAACGGGATGTGAATAAATATTAAATAGAACAGACAAGGTCAGTCGAACAAATATTATATAAAGTTAGGTTACTTTAGGTATTGCTAGTTTGAACGATAGTGTTTATGTTAGGTAAGGTTAAGTTCGATTAGGTTAGGTTTGGTTGGGATGAGTTCGAAGAGAGAGAGAGAGAGAGAGAGAGAGAGAGAGAGAGGAGAGAGAGAAGAGAGAGAGAGAGAGGAGAGAGAGAGAGAGAGAGAGAGAGAGAGAGAGAGAGAGAGAGAGAGAGATTAATAAATTCATGCGTCATTATAATAGCAAGTTAAGCTGCCCTTATAATGGACAATTTTGGGAGACCGTATTTTTAACAATGCATGGTTGCTATATTAACCGGGTATTTATTTATTCTATGAATTTCCCTCCAAAAATTTCCTTTTAGGGGTGAAACCCCATTTTGGGTCAATAGGACCCTTCTCAAGTGGAACCTTAGCCTGGCTGATTCCTTCTAGATTCTTTCGTATTCCTCAATTCAGCTTCCCCAGTTAAGCCCACCGTCGTTTTTCCTGCGTGGCCTCTCCTTTTTACTTTTGGGTCCCCATTTTGGGAATGTTCAAACAGTCCGTAGATAGATGAAATGCTCAAAATCGATTTCTAGGTCCCGGATTACCTATATATTGACACGTCACATGTCAAACTGTATGTTTATTTCCAGATTCGACCACGGCTACGACTCCATTTCTGATTTTGACGCTGACTCTGATTTCTGTTAAAGGGTTATAAGACTATATTTTTACTTTTTATTTCTCTAATTTTTCATTTTTTAGATATGGCGTAAACAAAATTCATTTTGTGTAGGCCTGCCCCTCCCTTACGGGGATGTTGATGGGTATATATATTAATATATGTTAATATTTTAACTGATTTATTCATTTCCAAATAGCTTTGGGGAAACTCGAAAGTTTGGGTAACAGTCACAACCGCTCTAGATAACAGTGCTTTG
>JABUQX010019576.1:0-47500 GCA_015478945.1 Trachelipus rathkii | reverse complement strand
TTTTAAATCTTAATCCATGATGACAAACCATAATTTTTCAAAAAAATACACTTTTTTAAATAAACCTTTTGAGTTTTAGTTAAACTATTTACCCTCAAAGAAAATAAAATATTTTAAATTATTTCCTAAATAAATAACTTATTTCAAAAGATAAAAATAATATATAATATAATGTATATCATTAAATATAATAATATATAAACTGTAAATATTTGAAAAAGGATCCTCTAAAAATAAACAACCAGACTTCAACACCGTTTTCTTTTCGAGAATCAGGAAGAGTAACTTATTTATTTTTTATTTTTAGAAAAGGTTCATATGTTCAAGACTGCTTTTAATGGAGAAGGGAAACTTCTCAACAGGGTTTCTCTCTTCAGATTAGCTTTCGGATTAGTTCTGGTTCCGGAACCCTGGACTGGGTCTTTAAGCTCTGATGAGTTAGACTTTAAGATTTCTAAGCGATCCGGAGTCTGAAGCAGGAGTTTCTTAATGATTCGGAGCTCTCAACCGGTACAATGGAGGTGTTCAAAAGCTTCCTATCGTCCAATGTATGTACGATATTGAATTCCCAGATTATGATATTAGGAGAACTCTAGTAATGTTTATTTAATAATGACAAATTGCTGAACAACTTCTTTCTAGGATAGAAACGCTCACATTTTAAAGTGGAAAATTGACAAATGAAATACCTCGCTAATACATATGAAATAGCACTGGGTATTATATGTAGGTTGAATATTACTCTCCGTGGTAAATTTCCACATTGTTTAAAGAGAAATATTTTTAAATTATGCTTGTTACCTGTAATATTATGGATATAGGACTAGTCACTTATAGGTAGGAACAACACAAGAAATGAAGATACAATCTTGAAATAACGCGTAGCGACACAAAAAAATGACAATTTGAATTAGATCACAAAAAAAATTATAAATATTCTTATTATAGTCAAATAGCAGAAATTTAGAATAGCCTGTCATATAGCTATAAAAGTTCCGACAGATGGGCAAAGGAAATATATTTAACTCCATTGTGTCTAAAATGTTCAAAAAGCAACAACCCCAAAGAGGGGCTATTGAAATTAGAACAACTACAGTAGTAGAAATGCAAACAAAATGTCCGGACTCTCAATATGGAAAGAATTAAGGGGAAGTAAATGCCTCGTAGTGTCAGAACATCGACAGAGTCAGAAAGATGGTTTAACGTAAAGGGCAGGGCAGTGTTTTACCCCCCCTTCAGTTTAGAGCATATATGGAAGTGATTATTTCCCATTTGAAGGAAAATAGTTGGGAGATATATACGTATGATATATATCATATAAAGAAAAATTATCAATTATGGATTGGACTATTTGTAAACAATAGAGTCCAGAATGAAAAAGAAATTGTGAAGGATAAAAATGTTTAAATTATGTTTTGTAGAATTGAAAGGTCTTGACATATTAACAAAACGATTTGCTTGATTATACATTGACGATCTTTTAGTCACGACATTAGAAATGATAATGGTTATCGAGAAATGCGTGGCTATTTGGGTATTCGATGGTGTTTATATCGCTGTTTGAGCTAAGAGGTGTTACTATCCAAGCAATTATTAGAGAAAAGAATAAAATTGACATTGTTCTGTCGCATTGCTCTTCTACATATTAAACTAACAAAATTTAAGTAGTAAATGATTTGAACAAATTATATAAGAAATCCGCAATACTGTGTATTAGGAATATTTAAAGAAATAATTTATATAAATTATATTACGAATATTATTTTATCGCAGAGATTGGTTAATGAGTAAATAATTAGATTAATGACAATAATTATAATCAAGTGACTATAGCAGAACTATATGGTCATGAAAACAACACAAGTGCTTTCAGAGGTGTTTTAAGGAGATATATTTTGTAGTGAATATTGATATGCAAGCTACTTGGTAATCCTTTCTCATTGAAAAGGAATGATAACCGCACAGAATAATAATAAGAAAAAAGCGTTCTTTTATCAGTTGCATTCAGCGGCATGTAATCGTCATTCTCATGGCTATGATATTCTATATAATATAAGGATATACTAGCAATAGAATATATCTTGCGATGTTAGAGGCAGTTATGTAAATTTGTTACTCACAATCTAAGACCTTTGATATGTATCAAAAAGCTATTATTATCGAGCTATAAACATTCAACTATTATTGTGGAAATTATATAGGTTAGATAAGAGAGTTCGAAAATGAATGGAGAAAGATGGCATATTTGAGTGTTATAAAGAAGCTTAATCTAAAATTAGCCGAGAAACTGGAGGACTTAAATAGATCTGAATTATCACGACTATAGTAGATTTTTGGGTAGGTAGCTTAGCACTTAAAAGCATATGCAACATATTAATGACAAATATTCAAACGGATATTTTGGAGAGAATCGTTAATAATCCGTTCTGGATTTTATATCACTTGACTTCTTTGGAATTAACGGTTTTCTACTTGTAAAAAATATACTAACTGCATTATTATGCTAATTCTTCGTAGCATTGTTAATATTTAAATCTATGCATCCTTATCCAACTAAAGTTAACTAATAAATCGATTGAATTTAGTATCAGAAATTAATAAAGCCTCTTTTACTTATGGTAAATCTATTATCGCCTGTGTAAACGGTTGTGAAGAAGAACATTTAAATCTTTTCCCCTAATCCATGAAATCTGTTGAGAGTAAAATAAACATTTTAACAGTGTTAAAAAAACAAAAGATTATTTATTTATTTGTAAGTCTTAAAGAGACTGAACTTTCTTTTCCGTGACGAAAAAGAGACTTTGAGAAATGATATTCTTAAAACTACGCATAACCAATGAAAGCAACTACCAGTAAGTAGAACATCTTAGATAGCTCTGCTTAAGATGAATCAGATTGGCTGGAAGTGTATTAATGGATAGATTCGATGAAGGTTTAACGACTGGCTTATGATAGAGTGTATAATGATTTTTATTATAATCAAATACAAATAGTTAGATATAATTTGGTTGAAAACAAGGGAAATTTAACTTTTTATATAATTAATCAAATTTTGGAGGCACTGCTCTATTATGAGTGAATTTTCCATCTTAGGATATTTGTCAATTTAATAATTTAGTTATTCATCTTTTTAAAATATATGTATCTGTTTATTAATATTAATATTATGAACAGAAAGATAATATTCTCATGTGTGTCTTTCAACTTTATATAATATAGAATATATCAATTGAAAAGGAGTTATAAAAGGATTTTCGGATCAAAATTTACACCGTAGTACTCCGCCTTACCCTTTTGAAGCTTAAAGATGACCTAGCTGGTCATTTTGCGAACGGCATTTTATACCGGATATGACAAATGAAGATTATTGGGCGCAATTTTTTTACTCAGCATCCTATGGGTTATATAATTTTTTTATTTTTATTTTTTTTATTTAGATTTTATTTATTTTATTTTATTTTTTTATTATTATTTATACTTTTTTATTTTTTTTTTTATTTTTTTTTTTTTTAGATTTTATTTTTATTTTTTTTATTGCTTCCTGAACCTTTTTAACCAGTTGTTTATCTGCAGCTGGGTCGCCGATAATGACAGCGTCAGCATTTTGTTTTATTGATCGTTGTTTTGTTAATTTATTTTCATGTCGGTAGATAGATACGCAATTAATTTATTTAGTCGAACGTATGTTACGTTCGTTTAAATCGTCGCAAGTCATCGTCGTTGATCGCGTTTAATTCGATCGCGTATTATTTTAACTATTATTCCGTACACATAGTATCGCATCTTAATGCACTTAATCGCATTCGATCTGAACATTTTAATATATATATAATATATATATATATTATATTTATTATATATAATATAATATAAAATATTTGTAATATTATAGTAATAATAAAAATATTATAATATTATACTATTAATAATTCTATAATATTATTTTAATCAAACTATATATTAAAATCCTAACACACACTTTAACACACACATCCTGTGCGCACGTGGTCATTTAGACACTATCTTCGACTTTATCTCGACATTTATACATCTACTACTATAAAACTTGGCCTTACCTACCTCTCAAGCCTTTCGGTATATGACTTGTTCTGAGTTCTTTCGGTTATAAATCTAAATATATATAGCACCGAAAGGTACAGAGATGCCATTTAACACGGGTCAAACTTTATTTTGCCTCCTTTATCCCATTTGGACGTTAACGTGAGATTGTATGAGATATTATTTGAATTCATGGTCATTTACCCCGAAGTCGTGATTTCTATAATATTATTAATAATAATTAATAAATAATATATAATATATATATAATATATACTAGTATTATTATATATATTATATATATATATATATATAGTATATATTATATATATAATTATATTATTATATATATTATATATATATATATATATATATTTATAAATTATATATATAAAATACCATAATTATAAAAATATATATATATATAATAATAAATATATAATATAAATTAATAATAAAATATAATATAAATAATAAATATATTTCAAATTTATTTATAGAAAATAATATAATCATTACATTATATATATAATTAAAATTATAATCAATATTATAATATTAAAATATATATTAATGCATAATTATATAAAATAAATATATATATATTATAAATGTAAATTATTAAAAGAAAATATATATCTCTATACAAATAATAATATATATTAATACTGGTGAAGCAGGCCGAAAGTTTCTGAAAGATAAGAATTATAATATATAAATATATATATATATTATATATATATAAAGAGAAGAGATGAGATAGTAGAAAGAAGAGAGAGATGAATAAGAGAATTAGAGTAGAGAAGAGAGTGAATGAAGAGAACGAGGCGGAATGGATGATAGAAAGTCTGTAGACAGATGCTTTGTTTTAGCAGAGTACATTTGATAGTAGTTAATACATCTATTAACCATATTATGAGATACCATAACCTTTAATTGAAGATTCACTTTTAATTTTGAATTTACCAACTCTGCATTGTATTTATTATTTGTAACTAAGAGTAATGGATTTCCTCGTATTAGACCTTGTTATATTATTTTTTTTTATAAATCTCTCATTACCTGATAGAATCAAACGTGGATAACGTTGCATTGAAGATGCGAATATTCATAAAAAGCAGTGGCATGAACGTTACGTGCATATTATTATCATTATAATTACTTAAAAATTTAATTCAATTTATTATACTATGAATTTTTTTTTTTCAGTTTTATTAGAATTATTTTAATTATTTTTAATTTTTTCTAAACATTCTTAGTCGTATTATGCTAAAATGAGAATAATGTTATATATTTGGTATTAAGTTTTGTTCAGCGTTTAAGCATAACACGTTTTTATTTACTTGTAATAACCAGTAAGCCATAAAAACTATTGCTGCATATTAATCAAAGGAGAGAGAGAGAGAAGAGGTAACACAGAGAGAACAGAGAGAGAGGAAGAGGAAAGGAAATATAAAGAGAGATAAGGAGAATGAGAGAAGAGAGAGACGAGAAATATTAGTTAAGAGAAGAGAGAGAGAGAGTATGATGAGTAAGAGATGAGACGTTAGTAATGAGAAGACTCGAGAGTCATGATAATATTTATATAATATAAATATATATAAAATATAATATAATATTAAATTAATATAATAAGAATTGAAATATTTATATATTTAATAAAAATAACACATTTAACTGGTATTATATGTTATATATAATATTATATATTATAATATATATAATATATAAATATATATAAATAAAAGATATATAATGTAATATATATAGTAAATATAGGTTTATACATTGATTAGACTGCATAGATATTCGTTCCTTGAGTTGCCGGATATCCATCTAAATTACCAGCTAACCTGGCCTAAACCTAATGCAACCTTACCGCTGACCTATACATAAACTAATAAAGCTATAACGCATAATAATAAATACTAACTAACCTAACCATAATAAAACCTAAACTCTACCGTATAATAGCGTACAACTAACTAACATATGAATACAACTCTATTTACCTATAGCTACTGCACTAGGTCACTCTAGCTTAGAGACTTATCCCATGGTGAACTGATGCTAGCTTATAAAAATAGGTAAGAGAATATCTATTGTGCTAAAATGAGGTCATTAGTAGGTAAACCTGACCATGTATGGATCATAATACCATAACTTATTTTTATCAAGTTTGGAACAAACAAACACACACCACAAACAAACATAAACACACACACCTAATTACACAAATAAATAAAAAATATAAAACAGAAAACACACCCAAATAATAAATATAAATTTAAAAACCTACTTATTATTTTAAACAAAAAATATACACATTAATAAGCTTATACACACAATATATATAAAATAATAATATATAAAAACCACACCACAAAACCCGTCAGCCACTCATGTATTAAATGTTTATTAATACAAATATAACTACATTCACTAATGACAAAATTTATAACATCATTCTACTATAACAGTTACAATATTTACACCAATAATTGTTACCTTACTTTATAAGATCACTATTAACAATATGCGGAAAATATATCACAAAACACTTACACATAACACTTCACACTTACACTTATATGACAATTATCAATTTTACTTACTATGATTACCTTACACTCACGAATTAGAACTTAACTTTAACATTTATTATATTAACAAAATAATATATAATATTCAATAAAAATAGACTATCATATAACCTATTGTTTCCATGGGTCAATTTTAAGCACATATTCCTTCAATCTTTAAACAAAAAGAGAGAAAAAAATATGAAATAAAATGAAGAGAAATGGACTTTTTATTAATACATAATATTATTCGTTGTATATATACATAAAGTAGTTTAAGAATCGGATTTAATATAATTACTTAAAAAGTCTAACTTATTATAACACATTGATGAGGATTAAGTTATGCTTATTTTTGTTTTAACTGCTTTGTACCTGACTTTTCTATATAACATACATGTATTTACATAAGAATACATTATTTTACATCTTACTATTTACTTTTAATACTCACCATTTAATTGTTTTAATTAACTATTAACATACAATTTATAATTAGCATGTATATTAGACGATTATATAAATCAAAATAGAGTGATAGTTATACTAATTAACATGAGGGGATTAGTAGCTTTTGTTTAATGTTTTAACTGCTTTAATTCATTTTTTAGTATTTTAACTTATATATTTTTATGTTTAACTCACATATTAATAAATTATGAGATACGTTAAAGCAGTAATCAGTAAATCTTATTATAGTAGGTGTTATCATTATAACAATTGGTGGAAAAATAGTGTGGATTTTTTTATACTATGTCTATGTTGAACTGAATTGATTTGAGATTCTACTAGTGTGAATTACTGGAAAACAATATTCTTTTGTTTACTGGATAAAGTTTCCTAAGTTTACTTAGACTAATGCTTTAACTTTTAGATTTTATGCATTAATCAGATTATGAAGTACAATAAATCAGTTGATATAATATTCAAGGTTTGACCTAACACCAAGGGGGGGGGGGGATTAGTATGGCTATTTTTTTTACTGTTTAAAAACATATTGACTTAATAATATATGTTGTTACTTAAAGCTTTACTTTCTGCTTTATACTGACTTTAACTTTCTGCTTATAATAATTAATGGCTTTAACTATTATGCTTATACTGTTTTAACCTTCTTAATATAGTTATGCATTAGTTTATTACTCTATAATATTTGAAAACAATTGATCATTACATTTTCTTATATATCAAAACTTCTCATTCCATATATATTTAATTATTTATATGTAAATATTTGATTTTATTAATTATATATAAATAGTTATTAATTTTATTTTTAACTTAAAATACTAATGATAGTTTTAGATAAAAACAACATATTAGTTATTATATTATAATTGTATTTTAGAAACAGCACTACACTACTACACACACACATACATAAAAAGATAAGTGAATAACATACACACATACAATCAGAAATAATTGCCAACTCAAACACAAACAACACGATAATAATTAATATATAATTAATAATACACACCCAAACATGACAACGCACACAATAAACAAATCACACATTATACACTTACCATATAACAATAACATTACATATGAAAATATTAAATTATATTACTACATATCATTATATGATATACTATATACATTTTAAACCACTCAATCTATGATTAACTTACATTTACACTTATAATCACACACAGATTTACTTATCAACCGTTAGCAGTGAATAGTAATGATACTATTATTAATAACGTTACAATAATTTTTAGCATGAAAAATAAAATATCTTTATATAAATTTAATTTACTAAGCCAATCACAATCAAGAACACTAATATAGTTATCTCCTCTATTTATTGCCTTAGAATACTCACAACTGTCAAGGATTTTCTTAAATACTCAATTTATAATAATTTTATTGATTTACATATTTATTTATATATTATTTATTAGTATTTATATTTGAATATTCATTATTATATTCTGATTTTCCTAAGTTATTATATTAGCGTTAATCACATTACCATATATAATAATCTTAGACCTTAAGATACCCATATAGAATATATATATATACTATATATATTATTTATTATATATATTAATATATATTTGAGTCAGCTTCCAGAATAGCTAAATGCAGTTACAGAATATAAAAAAAACTTATGAACCAGGAAATTGGAATAAAAGGAATATGAATTATATTAATTCAAGGTAAGACATTTATATTTATTCTCATGATAAATTAAAAATAACTATTAATAATAAAAAACCCAAACCGCTAGCTTTTATAGGAACAATTTTATAATAAAGTTAAATAATGTTGGTACTTTGAATTAAATATTACCGTTTTCTGAGATCGTAAGATTAAAAACAAGTCGTCTTTAAAAGAATACTTGGTGAGCAGGCAATCAATCCTTTGATAACACCAAGTGTAATTTTTTTTTATTTAACTTACACGACACAATCCCACGAGTTAAAAAGAAACGATTCTTGGCAAGATGTCGGGGTATCCTACGGACGATGTGACACTCTCCCGAGGGATCGGTTCTCGGGGTGACGAGTCTGTATATCAATATAAGGGCTTCAGTGAGGCTCAGAAACACTAGATGTGTAATATAGAGAAATGAAAAAATCAGGATGATTATGATGATGTAAAGGTTAGTTTAGTTTGGTATTCTCAACTTCGTTATATGCATACTCGATTCATACCGACAGGATCTTACCGCAAAGATTGAAGGAGCCAATCACATCGCGTTGCCACTTGCGAGTTCTAAGTCTCTCTGTCTCCTTAACAGTTACTGATCTAGCGTGTTCTCTAAGTAAAGAGATAAAGGCCCCCGTTTTTAAAAGATTTAGACTATGATACATACAATCGAGAGAAGGACGAATTGCAATATGAGAATGTTCTTAGTTAAATCCAATAGATATAATCAAATGAAACACTTACTTCTTTACTTGAAGGTATATTTGTTATCACAGATATAAACATGCAACAGCATAACCTAAGACCTATAAAGGCTATTATTTGTTTTTTTTAGTGTTATAGTGTGCAACGTATATTTATTCCGCTTCAGTTTATCATTAGGAGTTATATACTACACTGTAATAATCACTGCAGTGCTACAGAGTACGGATTATCTTACTCAGTTAATATGTTAGGCATTTCATTGATCCTTTTTATGTAACTTCCTTATAAAGGAGTAGTGAAATAAGTAGGCCTGATTATATATATATATTATTATTAATTTTATATATTATATATATATTAATTATTAATTACTTTAATATATATTTAATTATAGATTATATTATAGATATATTATAATGATATATTATATATTATATATATATATCTTATAATATATATATAATATATATATATATATATTAGTAATATTAAATTATGAGTTTATAGAGCGGAACAACTATATACATTTCAATTCATATTATCTCAAAAAAACTAACAATAGCCTAACAAGGAAAAGAAACTATAGCTGGTGATATGCTTGATGATATCAAATTTTCAGGACTGAGGAATGATATAAAAAATAAAAAAAAATAAAAAAAAAATAAAATATAATAAAAAAATATAAATATCTCAAAATTACTACAATATGTTAACTCAGCTGAATATAAAGAATACATTTTTTGAATTATCTCAGCTCAAGTGACTAATAGATATCTTTTTGTAGATTAGGAAAGAAATGTAAACCTACAAAAGTATAAAATAAAGAAAAAAAAAAGTGATAAGACTAAGACATCTAAAGATACTCAATGTCTATTGTTTATTGATTAGTAGAGACCCTTATAGCATACCTTTTCTTGGTACTACTGGTTTACGATCACAACATCAATAGCACTTTTATCTCAATTAAATATTGCTTGTATAATTTCATAAACAAAAAATTAATTAAAACATAAAAGATTTGATCTAAAAGTTAATTAACTTAAAAATTTAAAAATTACACTACACGCTTCACTCGAGGTATATTCTCGGATAACCTTTAGAGTCTGCTCTCGGCATCTCCCGAAAGGCAGAACTACAGGTAATAGGAACTTGTATAAATACTAAGTTTCCTAATCAAGGGTTCTCGTATACGGACATCATACCGTTTCCACGATATTTAGTTATTTGTGAAGGGAGAAAAAATTTCAATTTGTAAGCGAATTCTTGAGTGTGCGTTAAGGGGGTTTCACTACGCTCCTCTCCCTTAATCGAACGAGACGGATTATTAGAGAAAACAGTCACCCTCTGTGTTTTTTCCACGTACGGACTCTCGAGGCAACCTATTTTTGCCGTGTGGTCTCTCTACAAAGATAAACTCCGACTTATTTAACCTATTTATACTCCGTCAGTGCTCTCGCGACTTGCTCACTCACACAAATGCTAGTATTTTTTCTAGTTGATATTATAATTCTTATATTTTTATTTAGTTTACAATATATACCTTTGACTTATACGGTGAAATCGTTACAAGAGATTCTCCCAAAATGTTAATATCCTTCTTCCCGCCCTGATAAGCTATTGTTTTATGCTTATATTTGTTTAATATGATTTTATTGTATTTTTTCTTTTTTTTATTTTTTTATTTTTTTTATGTTATCACTTAGTTACTAGCAAAGAAATATTGTTGTTTTGAGTAGTACCTATGATTACAACTCGTAAAGTGGAATTCCTTGTTTCTTCGTGTGACCTATTGTAGGGTTTCTGTAGAGTATTGATCACATGTATAGATTGTCACTTGCTAAAGCACAATAAATTCACCTAATATAAACTAATGAATTATATAAATTCATAATATTATATTTTTTTATATAATATTACATAAAGTTGTGACCATATAATGATATAACTGACCTAAATGTGACATATATATAATAATATTATATAATATATATATTATATATATATTAATATATAAATAAATATAATATATATATATAATTTATATATATATATGTATATATATTATATTTATATATATATATATATATATTATTAATATATAATATAATATTATATATAATATTAT
Organism: Trachelipus rathkii; assembly: GCA_015478945.1. Taxonomy (NCBI): domain Eukaryota; kingdom Metazoa; phylum Arthropoda; class Malacostraca; order Isopoda; family Trachelipodidae; genus Trachelipus; species Trachelipus rathkii. Next base: position 35,863 of record JABUQX010019576.1, on the reverse strand, counting down.
ATAATACTTATAATTAATATATATTAATATATATATATAAATTAATAAATATATATATTATTATTAATTAAATATATATTAATAATATTATATTATTATATATAATATATATATTATTAATATTAATATATATATATATAATAAATACATAATACATAATTTTTAGATAAACTAATCTGATCCATGATTAAAATCCCTGGCAATCAAGATAAAATATAAATTTCTCAATTTTGTTATTCTTTTATTATTAAATTATATTTCACCAGGTTCTTTTGAGATATATATAGAGAACAATTTCTTAATTATATATTATTAGATTTAAATATATTGTGAGTATATCTTACCACATTACATTGATATTACTACTAAGATAAAAACGTTTTTTTACTATTTACATTGTGATGCGAACGTGTTTACACATACCATACAATGAATAAATATATAATAGAGCTGAAATGTAAGATATCGTGTATGACAATAACACAAACCTACTATAGTCGATCGTAGAGAAGTGAGTTCTTTACTCGCTCGAAGAGTTTACTTTCACGTTATGATGAGAATATGTTACAAACGCAATGATCGAAAGTTGAGAAACTTCTTCCCCTTCTCAGAACTCTCCCAAATTAAAACGCCTTTAGAATAAAATACTTTTCTCTCTCTTATTACAAAGTTTCTCTATCTCTGCTGAAATTGCTTTGCTAAAAATCTCATAAATTAATGCTTCAGCTTTGTTGTTCTCTTTCACCCTTTCTATTTTCTTTTATGCTACCAATCTCATCTCTAGTATCTCTCTACGAGAGAACGAGAAACCTCTCATTCCTTAAGATCTAAATAATTTAAGTGAGTATATAATTAAACTTCATTTATAGAGAGTTATAAATGAGTATACTTAGGTTTAAAAAATCTAAAGGTCTTGTAACATAATAATTATAGTAACAAATATATCAAATCAAAGTAAAAATATACTAAATATTTATACCACTCCAAAACTTTATTTAGGTAACTCTTTATTACATTTTGAGCCTATAAGAAGCTAAATCAATCCTATTATCTAACACATACTAATCTAACGCTCCCATTCCTTGATTTACTTTTTATATTTAGATACGGATCATGGAGTATATAATCAATCTTTTTTATGTATGTTTACTGTATTTACTCGCCTTTCTGTTTATTATTGAGTCAGAATTGAATTTCACTATATAATCATTATATATATAATAGTATAGGTTACACTAGCCAAACATAAATAATGATGCTATTTTTTTCAATTATCACTATAATTATTATGCTATAAACTACAACTAACTTTTACATCTATAGATCATATTTAGATAATTACATAAATATCCTATTCTCTTATATATTTTTAAAAATTGTTATATATTAAATAGTTTGGTTTTCCAGATGAACACTTTTCTATGTATTTATGATTATCCTCGTAATTGCATTCCAACATAAGCTATTAAATTGATTTCGCTCATACCATATATATATCAATCGTCTAAATTTTATTAATAGACATTATAAATAAAATTATATATCTCACTAATAACATAAAGTATATTTGGGTCAGTAGATATAGGTTCCAAGCATTTATTCATTTCAAACGCGATTATTCTAAAGGTTAACGTATATTTTATTTGTATGACTCTCATTATACTTATATGACTCTCGTGACTATCTTAATGAATTATGTTTTATATAATGTCGGTCAATACTGTCATCGATCGTATCCATCGAAGTATCTCAGAAAACAATATTCACCAATAGTCATACAATGATAAAGGAGTAAACCCAAACTTTACTGTTTATGTCGAATAAATGTGAGCTATTTTGTTAGTGAATAATCATGTGGCACATATGGAATATTTATCATACTGTTCGAAACTAAAAAAAAAAAAAATACATAGAACTATAAAAAAAAAAAAAAAAAAAAAATATAATATGAGAAAATTCGCAAAAATATTTTTTAGCACAAAACGTTTTTACTTCGAAAAATTCTAAAAATTATGAACAACACAAAAAAAAAAAAATAAAAAAAAAACATTAAAAAAAAACATATTAAGAGAAAGAAAGCATAAAAAAAAATTACCAGCTCACAATTCTCAAAATAACCACTTAATTTGTCTTACAGACGAAAAGAGAGATACATTTTCTGGAATCGCTTGAGAGTAAAATTTTAATTATGGAAAATTGTAACATAAAAAAAATAAACTAAAATAAAATATAAACTATTGGAAAATATAATAAAATAAGATATTTTGTATTTGTAACCTAGATACATTGGTATTTTTATTCTACCATGATGATGTGATTGCAATTTAATATATGACTCTCGAATTATAGTTTGAATTTTCTGATTGGTATCTTCTCTACTAATCATGTATATGTAATTTATATATATTATTAATTATATAATGTATTATGATTATTTGTTAATATATATATATATAAAGACATTATATAAAATATATAAGAAATAATATTATATTTATATATATAAATATAATTAAAAATATATTTATTTTATATTAAATAAATAATTTTTTAATATAATTATATATATAATACTATAAATTATACTTTAATTATTAATATTATATTTGTTAAAATAGGTTAATTACACTGGCAATAGTAGGGGCGTACTAATGACCGGGTACGAATGATGGAACACAGTAGGTTAGTGGAACGTTTATTCCTAATACCACTATATATCAGTAGGGGATGAGGCTCATGAAGTGAACCCCCCATCTGACACCTCAAATATACCAAAGATAGTGGGGCTTCCGAGAGTAACCTTCCTGATGAGCGGAATATTGGCATTAGATATACTACCCCAGCGGATATGTCTTACCCGAGGAGTTGAATGGCCGAGAGCCCCGACTTCCTGCCATTCGGCTGTCCTCTGATTTCCACCAACGTTTCCTAATTCACTCCTTGGTTGGGTATTCTTTAAGTAAAAGAAAATAAAACGTACTATGTAAGATAATGAAAAATAATTTAATTAGTTAACGAGAGGTAACTAATAAAAGGTCTCTAACTAGGCTCTATATTTAATAACATTAATTACTAATAATAAATTAGTCAATTTTATCTTTTTATTTTTATTAATTTGATTTTTTTCATTTTTTACCTAGTCTAATAAGACTTGATTTAACCAAGGATATCCTCATAATAAATTAGTTCATTTTCACAATTGTAAGCATATTGAATAGTGATTTTGATCATAAATTTTATTTATAAGGGACCTATATATTTTATGTGTACTTATTTAAATTAATACAATATATATATAAGTTTTTTAAAAAAAAAATTATATATAATTATCAAAAAATTAAGAAAATAATAATAATAGATTCTATTAAATAAAATATATTATATAAACTAGCAAGTATATTAATATAAATTAATAACCCGTATATATATATACTTATAAATAACATATTATAAACAACATAATATTAGTGACTATTAATCCCACATACATATCTCTATATACCTATTATATTAATATTTATCAACTAAAATAATTTTTACAATCTAAACATTGTACCAGCATTCTTCCGCAATAGTATATCCCTAATTTCCCTGATGGCTCGGTATTGAGTTTGTGTATATCAAGCATACTGAGGTGATTGGATATTGTTGTATCACTCAAATAAAACCAATTCATCCAACCTTAGTATTACCTATATATAGATAAGATATACGTATTTAGGCTCTGCCAACCCCAATATAGGTTATATAGTAATATTTGTCTATTTTTATTATATATATACTATATATATCATATATATATAATATAATGATAATACTATTCTCATATTAGATTAGTTTTTGCTATACCATATTAGTAGCACATCAGAGAACTGAATATATAGGCAAGTAAATCGTAAATAATAGCTTATATATTATATATATACGTATTATATATATATATATTAAAATGATATATATATAAGCTATGATATATGGTGGTTCATTCATTTATTCTATAATATGTATACTGATCAATGTCCATACAATCGTAAATGAGTATATATATATAGTATCATAATGCTAAACTTGAAAGCTAATATATAGGTAGCAACTCGCGGTACTTAATATAAGGATATATAGATTCACTCTGTGTTTTCGCAATATTTACTTTAGACTGAGAAGTATAATCAATTTAGCCAGTTTTGTGAACCATCATAGGCTAAAAAAAAGCTAATAATATTTTATAATAAGCATTCATCATTATTCTATTATTGTATATCCAAATATATTACCGACTCAGACTAATGATAATGAGCATATTCGAGATCTATCTATACCATCCTGATATAGGAATAATGAAAATTCCGCGTGGTCATAGGTCGCCTATTCTTTCCAAAATCTTCTTTACAAAAAGACTCTATTCATTCAATACGTTCAGCTTCCTCCGTTTTCACATACCCCTCTACCGTAGTGATCCTCACGAGTGGTGTTACAGTAGGGGTAAACGAGATCGAAACCAAAACGAAAACATTGCAAATCGTAAGTGGAGTTGCAAAGTTATTCATTGAGAGATAATAGCTAAGGATTAGAATGTGGAACTTATATTAAATTCAGTGCCGTGACAATAGCTCTAGCTTATTAAGAGCGCGAATCCAATAATGGGGATTTGTTCGCGGCAATCGGAATTAAGTTTATTTTAGGTAGTGAATTTAGTTTAATAAGTTTTTGGTACCTGTTCATAATTACAAATTAGCATGTATTTTCAAATCCGACCTGAATACTGTTGGGTTTTTATCGATAGGATGTGTCCTAGTAGATGCGAGAATATGGTTCGACATTTTAATTCAAAATTATTAATATATAACTATAATGGTTAAAGGATAAAATAAAGAACACAGTTTCACTTATACATTGCGTAATAAGCCAATAGCGAACTACATTTGTAGTTCTACTATTATCGAGATAAGTCATTGATGGATGTAATCTATAAACACTATATGTAATTATTGTCATCATACGAGTTGTAGCAATCAAGTAATAGATTTGAACAAAGAAAAGCTATACGGGACGCTAAAATTATTGTCTAATCTCAATATACGCTCGTACTCGAACGAACTTTTTCGTCATACCGACGCATGTCTACTCTCAAAGCCATACACATGTTTAGAAAAACTGATGTCACTAATTTCACAGATCTTTTAACGCTATGTTTGCGAATGTGATGAGTAAAGAGATTGGTTTGGCCTTGAAAGGACTCTCTAACAGAAGTATGAGTCAAGACAATTTTTCAATATAGGAATCGTTTTTTCATACTCTTAGCTGTCGATCTCTTGCTTCATATGATACACCAGTCAAGAAGAAATCATATTTGATTTCATTCCGAGCAAACCTGTCAGTGTCCATTTTATACATCTATTGGAATTTTAATCTCAGCACTTGCATCTACATCTTTGCTGCAAAAATTAAAAACAATAAACGCGCTGAGCCTATATTCTTTGTATAGTTATAAGAATGGAACTATATTATAATGAAGTTTTAATCAAATTTAAGGCAAATAGCGATCCTAATTATTCCGAGTTCTATTTATAAAACTACGTTCTACACCGTCACCAAATTGAAGTTCTACTCTTTTCTCGCAAGAGAATATAAGCTTATACGTGCAATCCTAAGAATTAGCTGATTTTATCACGGTCTTCATCTTCTAACCCATTCTAGTATAAAGGATAAATATTTTTCGGCTAAGTTATGAAACATTCACGGTCTGTTTTGGCCTTCCTCAATAGTTTTATTTCTGAGTACAAATGCGTTCTCACATCACTTCAAAATAGGAGAGAAGATTAAGCCTTACAGATGCAGGTAATGGACCATTGTAAAAGATACTGTGGCAAGCCCTCAGTGAATTTTTATTTATATAGGAGATAGCCATATCAATTTCAAAGAACCCACATTTTTGAAATCAAAAAATAAGCGTTATTATAATTTAGTCTCCTGACTCTTTGTCGTATTTGATTAATTGAGACTACTAAAATCTCCAGTATATAAAACAAAAGTGTCTTAGGACGAAGGAGTCAGCAGTCTGTCCCTAGTTGAAGTGGACTTACTTTATACTGAGTCACGCCATCTACTTTTCTTCATATTTTGTCTATACGCTAAAGCATTCACAAAAATAACATATACAAGAAGTAACGTTCTCTAGCAAGGGTCATCTGAGTGGACAGCTAAGACGATCTTCATAGCAACTCGCGTCTCAAGAAATCGATCAGCCTCATATGGGGGTTTGCTTATAGATGTCAACACTGACAAAATACTGGCTCATACTTCGTAGAATATTCCCAGTACAATCTCTGTTTTGCCAATGGGTCACTGAGATGGAGTAATATAGAGGTTCATCTCAGTGTGATACAAATATCAAATGAGCATGTTATGAAAAGATGCCCGTAAGTGGTTAAGTTCCATTTTTTGGAAATGTAGCGTACAACCTTGGGGTTTGCAGTTTACTGTCCCACTTAAAATACTCAAGTTGATACATCCTAAAGCCAATTGATTGTGACCATGATATCGGTAAGCAGCTAGTATTATTCACAGAAGAGCTCCCTAAAGTACCTTATCTCACTGTCTATGTAGAAAGCTCCTGCCTATATATTGCTGCTCAATCTACTCTTACTCTCAGAGCAAGCCCGTGTGTGTGTGTGTCCAGAAATGAGGGGAATTCATCTATGTTACAGGACTAGATATTCAGATGCTTGTAAGATATGTACACCTGGTGTTTTTCGCTTGCACTGGGTCTCCACTTATAGGTTGAAAGAAAGGTCGTGTCATAGAGAATGATCATTTGCTCAAAACTTACCACTGTACCTCCAATGTTTTATCGCATACGACTAACGTTTCCACATAGTTAGAAGGTAAAAACTGATTCTTCTACATATATTAGAGTTTGCTGGATAGCTTGATATCCATAGTCTTCCATACGAACATATATTGATTCGTATACGAATAGTGTCAGTTGCAGTGCTTTTATGTGATGCAATATACATACCTCACACAGTAGTGACCAAACTTTTTTGAGAGATTGTAAGCTGGACTTCACCTATTGCTTTTGTTACATTCATGCCAAATTTTGTAAGCAGAGTATGTTGATTCGAGACATTAGTCGTTTGTTGAAAATCACTTGTTCATACAGTCTTCTCATGGCATGTAATGTCATTTTCTGTTATAACAACCAAATTAATGGCATTAGCGACAAAGAGCTATTTGGCTACCAACAAGGTTAGTACGCTACATCTTGCGACACTCTTAGGATACAGTAGATGTCTTTAATATTCGAAGGTCTATCTAATGTAGTGTGCAGAATGCTTATATTAATTCTGTCTAGAGATGATAATTCTTATATAGCTTATGGCTTTTCCAAGGCAGATTTCTTGTTTCCTGCATACAAATGAATAGCATATACATTAGTGATTGTAAGACAATTTATTGCTAATATAAAGATTAATATCAGTGAACTACAAGGTTATCATGAGGTTTAAAGCTCAGCTGTAAATGTAATCACACATGCTACAGTTAGAGTAGAGAATGAATAGAAGATCTACGTTTTCACTGTGTATTGAGGCTCATGATAACTATCTGAATTGCATCTTTTCCTGTGACTCATACCTGATTTCACACCCGATTTCGAGAAACAAGCCATCAAAGTCTAGGCCCATCTAATAATCCTACCCGCTTTTTCTAATCACCGCATTCACTGATCTATCTGGATGAAGAGTTGGTAATAGCTCCTTTCGGCTCGCTCAGACAATCGTTAATCGCCATTCTGTTCATCACTTGTAGATATGCTCTGTCCTTCATAATTAGATAACTTTCTGTCATCAAGTTATTAGACTGCTCAAAAAGCAAGTTACATTTGGGACGTTCACTAATTTTACAATATCTTGTGTCTATCGACCATCCTATGCGAGTGGAGGCAAGAGAAAAACTTTTCTTAATTTCGTCCGGAAGACAATTTAAATGAAGGCGGACTCATGAGATAATACAAAATACTCTAATCTACTTTTTGAAAATCGATTAGTTCTTTTTGTCAAGTGACTTCCCAAAGTTTGCGGTATCAAAGTCCTTCTACCTAAAAGTCCAGATCCTTTAACTTTTTCGAAAGAGCAGACATACTATCTGTCTACAGTGCCAGTAGGTAGAGAATACTTTTGCGCGTAAATTGTTGGCACATTTCACACATAAGTTGTATTTTACACGATCTTATAAGTAATTTAATTACCGTAAATACTTCATACTCATACAATAAGACGAGGTAACTAAGAAACTGAAATGTGTGTAATCATAATAAATGATGAATAATGACTAATGATAGAATTTATAATTCAATACGTACTAACCTCTCCACATTGAAGTATAATTCAATTGGGGTCCCACTATATTTATCTTACATAGCTGAAATTAAAACAAAATACGCTGCAATATATAGAGTGGCTCATAAAAGAAGTTCATTTAGTAACTTTAGTTATCAACTATTATTAACAGATAAACTCTTATCTCGATCTAATGAGTTATAATAATTAATATACATAGTTATAATAAATAACATACAATTTCCATTCATAGTTTTACTATACGTATAGCAATACATATATATAATATTAGTAGTTATATATTAAGTGCATTAATGAAACTATATTTTTTAGCATTTGACCAAGTAGATACAAAAAATAAAGTGCAATATCATCAAGTTACCCTACTATAATATCAAAATTTAAACCTAACTCCTACAGGCGAATTGATATTAATTCAAGATCTCAACCCCAGGCTCTGTGTACTATATATATTAGTATTCTGGATTTCAGTGATTAAGACAATTACTAGAAATACAGCCGGAGTGATTTCTCGATTAAAGTTGAATAAGATAATTATCGCTTTATATATCAAAATTTAAACCTATACATGTTATAAATATAATTAGGAGTTATTATATTATTTAAAATCTCAAGTCAACCGATAACAGGGTTCTTGCCATACAACTTATATGCGTATATAAATAATAATCAAAAACTATATATATATATATATATATAGTATATATATATATATATATGTTAGTATATAGTATATTTATTTTTATTATCATTATATTAATAATAATATAATTACTTATTAATAATTATTTATTCTATCTAATTTAAATAGATAGATAATTATGTTCTGTTCTAAACAATAATAAGAAGTTACCGCTGCTCATTGAACATAATTAAATTCATTCTCTCTGCAAATAACATAAGAATAAATAGTTTACATATTTAAAATGATATACTTAATATTCAAGGGTGAACCAAAGAAAATACTGATAATAAATATATAGTATATCAGCTGTCATGTAAAAATATTAAATTGTTTATGTGACTAACATAAATAATTTTTACTCCTTTTGTTTCTTTATTATTTTTTGTTATATCTCCAAAACTACCTTTGAGACCCGAAATGTAATTAATAACAATATGTATATAAGCGTATTAAATTCTTTTAGGGGGCTCGTCCGACTGTTGGACTTGAGTGGGGGGATACGCTGTTCCATTTTATCCCTGCGAGTAGGCGATGCAGGGCCAGAGGAACCCCCGCAGGTTACAACCCAAATACCAATTAAAGCGGGGTTCCAGGTAGTACTAATTCCCGGAGAAGGAGTGTGGAAAATTAGTCACTTTACTTCCCGGTCTGGAATCATCACACAGTCTCAGAGGATTTCGCGAGAGACCCCACAGACTATTTTCGTCATCTTTAATACCAATTTTGTATTTTGTCTTGTCTAACTATATATTCTTTGATTTTACTCCGCATGGTGTGTGAATATTAAATTATATCTTTAATTAATCATTTATTATTAATTATATAACAAATAAATATACTTTATTAATATCATCACAATTATACATATATTAATTAATATATATTTCTAATATTGTTACTCGGTTTTTTATAATTCGTACTCATAATTATCAGTATATTGGAATAATAATAAATACAAAAAAAAGTAATTTTTTTTTTATTGCATATATTATCCTATAATCGAAAATATCGTATCACTGCGATTCTATATTATTGTTATACAGATTTTCATAAAAACAGTGGTACCATATTCATAAATAGTCTTTACGAAAGGATAAGTCATGCAGTTACTTAGTTTTTAAAACTATCTATAGTATTACACTAAATCCTATTTATCTACTTTCTTTTTACACCTCTATTTTATCTTTTAATTTATATATTAATTTATATATATATATTATATATATTATATTATTAACTATTATATATAATATTATATATTATATATATATATATTATATATATAATAATATAATATATATATAATTTATATATATATATAATTAATATATATATATATATAATTAATATAATATATATATATATATTATATATTAATATATATATATATTATATTAATATTATATTATTAATTATAGAATTAATATTATATATATATATATTAATATTAATATATATATATATATAATATATATAATATATTAATATATATATATATATAATATATATATATATATATAATTAATATAAATATTGAATATTATATTATATATATATATATTAATTAATATTAATTAATATATTTATATTATATATATATATATATATATATTAATATAATAATATATATATATATAATTATATATAATATATATATTAAATATATATTAATATTAATATATTTATTTAATATTATATTATATGATATATAATTATAAATATAATTAATATATATATAATAATATATATATTAATTATATATATTATTATTATATAATATAGTCATATTAATTAATATTATAATATAATATATATAATATATATTATTTAAAATAATAATATATTAATATTATTATAATATATTAATATATTAATATTAATAATATATTTAATATAATATATATTATAATTATTTAAATTATATGAATATATTAATATATATTAATATATATATTAATAACCATATAATAATATATTAAATATCAATTAATATTATTAATTAAATCGCTTGAGTATGTAAGGGTATTGCTATGAATTCGCGTAACAATACCGGTTTACACATAAATGCGCTTCCAGCAATTAGTTAGTATCATTCAATTCCCAATACCTTCAAGCATACTTAGTTTTCATGGAAAAGGCATAAGGATTGATATATAGGATTGCATATCTTATGAGTAGTTACAACTACTACGCAATACTAAACTCACCGAAATAATTCATACTAAGAAAATAAGGTAATAAATCGATAATACTCTACCCTATTGTACAGCCTTCCGCCACCTGAAATCCATAATTCTCTTATCTCTTGTCTACGGTCTAATCTGGTCTTAGGAGTCATCCTGAGCTTGTGTCCTGGTCTTGTAATTCCATCACATCTCATATCCGAAATCTACGCCCCTTCCCTCATTCTGTTGCACAGTGTCCACCATCTTAACTGGTTTCTCTCACGCATTCCAAAACAGGTAATTGATTCTAATTTCATTTTATATGATAATGAACTTTCGTTTTTGTTTTTTGTTTTTGTTTCTTTTGTCTGTTTCGTTTTGTGTCTTGAGCCTTTTTTTTGTTTTGTTGAGATGGATATGATAATACTGGTATAATATAATAGGCAGTATATACTACAAGAAGACGAACAAGGTGCAGTAGGCTTGCAATACCTAACTCCTATATCGCGTGGAATATCCAATCACATTCATTCTAAATCTCTTATCTCTTAACCTATTTTGTGCCTACCACCTGTCTTAATGTGGCGGAAAACAAAGAAGGGGTCGGAATATCCTCTCACCCCGGTTATATCTCCGTTACCTCCTCTCTTCCATTTGGCTAAAGAATATCTCTCTCTTTGTTCTCCTCGCGTCTCTTCACGAATATTCATCTGTGTTCTTGTAGAGAACTCATTGATTCTCGTGAGATATATTCTCTAGGTCGTCTCGTCAGCGGAGCGCAAAAAAGAGTTGACGGGTAGATTCAGTAGGAAGGTGCGAGACAAAGGCCTTATTCCTACAGCGTAATAGTAGAGTTTATAATTGTGAAACACAATCGGCCAGCGCCTAGATGAGCAAAAATTGCCTAAGTCTATTACATGTCAGTATTAGCATGAGGCGAAGCTCTATTCTCTACACATAAAATATATATTCACTCATTACAAAACTAAACAGACAAACCAAAAATACATACACACAAATTATACGAACTGTAGTAACTATCTAGAAGATTACGAATAGTATGCACGACACTAGCTCTAAAACTCTAAATTGTCGTGAATGTGATTGAATGAATGACCAGTACCTTATAGTTTATGAGTTTAGTACGTCACTCAATGATGTTACAAATGTAGGTAAAAGAGGCGAGCTTGATATTAGTTTTAATTGATATAGATCACAAGTACACCAGATATTTTAGACCTCTGATGCGAAAAGTGCCTGATGCAATAGGCTTTAGAGTTAATAACAGGATTTAACTCTCTGGATACGGGGCGGTAGGCTCGTGACAATAGAGGATTAGTGGCGATCGAGTTTATTAATTAACCTTAATGTATAAATTTAAATATAATATACTCTTTTGAATGATTCAGGTGGTGCTTGTTGTCGTGTATGTTTTCTAGAATTGAATAATAGTTGACGCTATCAACTACCTACTCATATAAGAAAATAAGTGAAGTACTCACACTCACTAAAATCCTTTATGGGCTCTCTTGTAATCCCCTTCAACTGTCTTTGTGCTTCAGCTATTGGTGAGCTATGTAAACTCGTACCACCTCATGCGCTCGGAGACGCATTATGTGTCAGAACGCTGTCGTGTCTGCAGCAAGCAATGCTCCAAGCGACCTAATGAAAAATCATAATTACACGAGCATTCATGATAATACACTTGTTATTCTAAGTGGAATTAGTGTATCTTTTTATCACTCATGTATGTTTAATGCATATCATTATTTATGAACAGTTATTCACTGTTTATGAATCATGTCATATAATAGTTTTTAGTAGTTCCTCAACTTGTGATATCTCTCAAAATTATAGGTAGAGATACTAGATATTAAATACGTGCCTCCCTCTTTAGATAATTTTGAACGCTGGAGCGTACTAGAAGTAGCGTGAAAGAATCAGTTGTAGCTTGGTAGGGTTCCTAAGAATTCATAGAGTATTAGTAATATGTGAGGGGAGGGTTGTGTTAATTAGTGTGTATATTCGATATTTAAGTAAGTTTATTATTGTGTCAATATATTTTACTGTATTATATGATAATATAGCATATATATGCTCTCAATTATTATTTACTAATATAATAATATATATTTGATTATATATTATATTTATTATACTTATTTACCCTTTAACGCTATTAGGTTATTAACTTGATTAATATCTCATATAAGGTATATATATATAATATTAATTATCTGTTTACTTATTTAGTTATGTATATATATGATATTATTATATTAATTAGGTGTATTAATCAACTCTCATGACTATATAATATATATTATTTATAGCTATACTATAATAATATAGGTAGTTCTCTCTTCGGCCTCGCCTGATATGGTGTATATATAAACGTACTTAGTTAAGACTTCGATCCTACCTACTTATACTTTATACTTAGTTACCTCCCTAATAACTCAGATAACGGCTCTATAGTCTCTCACCTATAATAATATATCGATTAAGTGAGTATGAATAATATAAAATATTTATAATTATTATTTTATTATATTAATAGTTAATATTATTAATAAGTGATTAAATATAATATGCAATAAAATATAATAATAAATATATAATATATAATATATATAAATTAAATTAATATATAAATAAATAATATATATAATAATCATAACCTATATATATACTCATAGTAACATAAGGCCATTTCCTCGTAATTATAATTCAAAATATAAGAGTATACTCATAAACTATATATATTAGTTAAATTCCATTTAATATACCTTCATAATAAGTGCTATAACTTAACCGAACTCTCATCGTTACATGTATAATACCTGAGAATATGTTCAGAGGCTTTAAGACAATTAGACCATGAGCTGTATTTATATAATGTATCATAGCCTTTTTTATTATTATATCTCATTAGTTATTGACATATAATATATTTAGTATTATTACCAAGTGATTATGTAATTGTATTGAAATTAAATTATAAGAAGATAAAATATAAAAAAATAAAATTAATAAAAAAATAAATACTTAATAATATATACACTCTCAAAATATTACTAATCTAATATAAGAGTATACTTAATCAAGCTCAATATGAAATATAGTCAATATTTTGGCTTAAAGTCCTTAGTTAATGATATAATATTTTTGTTTGAAAGTTAAATATATATGTTAAAAATAAAAAAATATAAAAATATATAATAAAAAGTAATAATAAATACATAAAAAATTGTGACTAATTTTTATTATATGAGGTAGAAAGAGCTGATAAGGCTATGAGAGGATTATTCACAGCTTATGATATTATATCTCTGAGTATAGCATATATAAGTGTTGATACAATGAGCTTGAGGTAATCATATCCTCTCGCATTACATGTGTGTCTAGAAATATTTTAGGGTGGTTCGCGGAAAGTACCAGGATCGAAGAGACACGCATTAGTAAGGCGGTTGACATTTTTTTGTTTCTATATCATACTCTCCTCTTATAAGGGAAGTTCATCTCGCGAAACACCTCACTGCAAGGGTACTAATATGCAACAGTAAATATACACTCTCTTTAGTGAGAAATCATGTGATGGTACGGTGTGATTGTAGCTCTATACCGAGATTTTTTTTACTTTTTCGTCTATCGTAATAGGGTAAGAAATTATTTAATAGTCCACTGAGCTCGTCTCGCGGTCAAAGAATATATATCGCCTTAAAGAAGTCGAGAGAGGTACTTCTCGGCCTCCTGGGGGGAGCTCATGGACGAAGGGACCTGAGACCTATTTCTCTCGCGTCTGCGGTCGGCTCTCTCGGTGAAATATCCTTCGGCTTGCTCTCTTCGTAGTATTGTTGGAGAGATGTCACGGAGATTACATCCGCCACCAACACGCCTACGAGGTAATATAGATAGAAATAGATTATGATTCCCTTCTCTCCTCTTTTCACCACCTTCGGCATCCGTGATGTCTCTCTCATCTCTTAACACAATAGTAAATTGTTCTTACTGCTAAGAGGAGCCCTTTATCGCTCATTATATTATAATTGTACACCAATAATTTTTTTTATAATTTATTATTGTATTTATGTTATCTTTTCACTAATCCTCAATACCTATTTTACTTTGAGGAGAGAATATTACACAATAACATATAGATAAAAATATCGTTATAAATATCTCTCTCTTGTCTCTTTGCTATAGTTTTTGATCCATGTGACAAATAATTTCATAGCTGATTTCCTATTAATGTTATCTCATTTCATTGTTACCTTCTTATGTGTTTTCGAGATTTATCATCTAAGTTTTTTATTTCATTTTTTTTTTTATAAGTTATATTCTTCTAGTTTTTGGGCACATTTTTCCGTATTACTAAAATATTTGAGACCCAAGTGACATTTTACCTAGCCAATTTAATTTTACTATTCATATTATTTTATCCTATATAGGTAAGTATATGTTATGTATAGTTTTTATGATAATTATGTTAGATTATGTGAGCTCTTACTTATTATTAGAGGATCATTGACTAATATAATTAATTTATATATTATATTTATAATTAAAATTAATTATATATTAATATAATATATATATTAATATAATATTATAATTAATATATATATATATATATTATTTAATATATTAATATATATATATATTAATTAATAATATATTATTATAATATATATATATATTATTAATATATTATTATTTAAATATTAATATATATATATAAGATTAATTATATATATTAGCTGTCCGAATATATAGGCCCATATCTTTCTAACTATTGATAACTATTGTAAAGTAAAAATGAATACTATTTGTATAATAATATTAATTTTTAATGTGCTACTTGGTATATAAGTGCTTTATCGCAGCTACACATAATTTATTACACGTTTAAATTTATATCATTACTTATTTTTATATTCATAGATGCGTTAGTCAGTCCTCCAATTTCGCAGTAAAGTACTCAGCTACTACGAGCTGAAACTTAACACTATTGGCCATAAATATGAGGTATATAGCTGTGTATACTCTTTTCGAAATGTAGGTCATGGGTACTAGTCTATTTAGTCAAAGTGAGTGAGAGATTATTAAACTGACGTATCAAACTTGGTAGTGACGCAATTTGTTTTCTGGTCAGAATTCATCCCACGATATAAAATAGGTTAATTACTCCTATTGAACTATCATACCGCTTATTGATTTTAGTTACTCTCTCCAAACAACATACTTATTTAAAAAATGAAATAAAAATATAAACTCTTATCGAAAAATAAGGTTTACGAGTTCATACATCTATAATCCATTTATCATTTGAATATCCTACCAGCAAGTATATAATTAAGAATATAAGTTAATTGATATGAAACATTCTATCCTGCAAAGTTTTTAAACAATTAAGATAAATTCTTTTGACTATTTTGTAGTCTTATATGATTCTCTAGATTATAGTTTTTGTGTTAATACTAAAATGAATATAATAACTTCGTTGAGGAGACAATCAACTGAAGTATATCTTCTAATTACACTTCCTTTAATGATATGATTGAAAGCCTGATGTAACCTCATATATGAACGTGATTAATACTAATTGTGATATATATTCATCATCTTTTATTGTTATCCTGCATATTTTCTGGTTCTACTTTTTATCATAATTGCTCTACACTCTCTCTCATACAATTTTGATGGCCTGTCGACCATCACCTTAATATTGATAGATATCATCAGGCTAAATCCCCCGACACATTTCCGCTATCGGTCTGACTCAAATACAACATGTTCTTCTATCTCTATTTGCTCTCTCTCAAATAAATTATAAACAGTAAT
This sequence comes from Trachelipus rathkii, assembly GCA_015478945.1. Lineage (NCBI taxonomy): Eukaryota > Metazoa > Arthropoda > Malacostraca > Isopoda > Trachelipodidae > Trachelipus > Trachelipus rathkii. The sequence continues at coordinate 18,809 of JABUQX010019576.1, read as the reverse complement.
TACTTTATAAACTTTAAACAGATGTAACATTGTTACACTATTTTTGAGACTCTCATTTTCTGGAGAATATGGCGGACATTTTCGCACTCGTGTGAAAAAAGTATGACACCGAATCAGATTCAAAATTATAGATTGTATGCTTTATTCGATTATAATCTCTTGCTAATTGCGTACACTTGTCCTTCGGACGTTAAGCCCTGCTATGAGAGGATGGTGAACTCAATCAAAGATAGTCTGAAAATCGTCGCAACTCAGCCACAGGCTTCTTCTAGTACTCCTCTTTCACTCTCAAAATTGGAAGCATGATCCATATAGTTTACTTCAAAAGGAAATAGACATGCCTACCTAGAGGGTCAACTTATATCTATACCGTGTAACTCCATAAGGATTACGTAAAAACTGGACCAGATACTTATATGGCGAAGTGGAGCAGTTATAATACCCACTTCTTTTATCATATAGATCTGGAATTGCTTAATTGACATTCATTTGAGGAATTTTAAATTTTCTAATAAAAGTTGAAAATTTTCAGCATTCCTTTATACAAAATATTTGAAAAAATGTTTTTAAGATCTAAGCGCATATTGAGCATATTCTGTGTAATGGCTTTTCCAAGAGCGCTTAATTTTCACATGTGAACTATAGTTTCATGTCATAGCTCCATCTAACGTTAGTGCTTTCTGTTCTATTGTCTTCGATTGTCGTATTTAGCGTCTGCACTGCCGGTATATACTCCTCCCTTTATGTGTCTTCTACCATAATTTACGATTATTAAGTGCAAATATAGATATGTCGACATACAAAATGCTCTCTCTGTGTCTTGTATATACAAAGAAAAAACAGAATCACGCCTTGCTAGAGCCAATATGCAAAAACTCTTCATCTCTGCACGGAGGATGAAGGTTATATATAGAATCATTGGACAAGACAAGAGCTGAAGAAGGACTAGTGTGAGTGAACATACGTCTCCATGCACGGTGCCTAGACTTTATGAGTTCATTAATGTCTTTGAGGCCGCTCAATATGTGTATAAATGCTCTCCTCATGTATGCTGAACATAGTTTATATATAACATCGTTTAATAGAGACCAGAAGCAATTTAATTTTTTTCATCATATAGACTGAGACTGTCTGACGAAATATATAGCTAAAAATGTGTGGACCTCACCAGAGGCTCTCAGCAAGTGATAGTGCTGTAATATAGGAATTGGAACCAGGAAGTATAATAGTCTATATATTATAACTACTATACTAAAGAATACATCAACACTTTATTATATACTTGTAACAGATAGTGAGTAGTTTTGATAGTGGTTGAAGTAATATATGACAATGAATGTAGAGCGTGTGAAGACTATATTCCAGGAATATAAAAAATACAAAGTATTTAATTAATAGGTGAAAGTAAATGTTGTATATAGAAGAGTAAAATAATATGTTCAGAGTGCATAGTAAAACTAATAACGTATCAAATTACAACCTAAATAGATGAACGTATCGGACAAACTATAGTGTGATCTAACTACTAATATGGCTTCTCATAAAGTTATATTATATCTGATCTCTTAAATTATACATTCATAGGATATACCACGTGGTGAGATCAAATTACTTCTTGTGCCCTCCGAAGACGTTTTTAAGACGATATTTACAGAGAATTATAAATTTGACAATGATTGAATAGTTAGAGTATATGAAAACCTCATTCTGGTATATTTTAGAAATTTATACTATGCTATTTCAATAATAGTGTCCAATATTCATTGAGGACTTAGTGTGTAATATACATTGTAGAGAATAATATAAGATGAGTGGTTGAGAGTAATAATTGGACTATTATATCGAGTGAGTATGTGTACACCTAAACATACATATAAATAGATGGAGCCTTACTCCTCTACTTACTGGCTCTTTTGTCAAAAAGCTTGATATTGTTAATTAGATATGCATATCTTGATAATCCCAATAATACTCGCTCTGGGTGTGGGAGAACTCTCTACATATAGGAGTCAATAGAGTTGTAACTGGGTAATTTATTCACCGCGAGTAATCAGCCCTAGCTAGAGTGATAATAAATTTTTAGGAATCGTAGTGTAGAAAATCCTCTCTAATTCATGATGGACTGGATGAGTTCTCTTGAAGACGTGAGTAGTTAGAAAGATCTTTTAGGGTCTCGTGGCTGACGACGTCAGAGACTACTGTTTTGAGTATCTCCTAGCTCACAAATCTCTCTCATCTGGAAACATAGGGATGAATATATTTACGATTGTGCCTTGGTCTCAGGTGTTGTCCCTAATATAATATATATCTGTCCCATCTACGAAAGATACACCACTAGTGACGACGATGCGTGTGGTCGTAGATATCTTGATCTCTCGCTTGTATAGGAGGCACTACATCTCTCGTTCTATATACTTCGGGATTAGTTCCTACCTCTAAAGATACCGAGCGTCTGAGACTTAGATAACTCATGTCGAGTTCTCATCGATGATCATTGATTAACTCTGCTGGGTGATAGAGCAACACTCAGTCTTGAGTGTGTGTTGGCAATAAGGCAAGAGTGTGCATGCGAGTGATAGAGAGATTCGAGGTATAAATGAGTCTCCTCGTAATTCTATTGTCACACTAGTGCCTTGAGCATAAAGCATTACATTCATTCTTCATGCGCGAAGCGTGTTAACTAGGTATAGGATGACTGTGTAGAAAGAGAGAACGCACTACGTTGCGCTTCCTTAAAAAGAAACCAATCATCATATAGGACGCGCCATATTTAATACTCTACATTCTAGATAGATCCTCACATATCCTCTCTCTTGCCTTTCTTACTCGCAAGTGTGTGTTATTGAAAGCGATGTTTACAGAGCCCTCACTGAGCTAGACGTTTGTTATAAGAGAAAGTTAGAGAAAGCTTGCTGACTCATACATCTTTGGAGAAACAGGATCATAGACGCTGTCGAAAGATAGGCTCATATGGCTGGGGTGTAGTATACGGATACGTAATTGTATCTCTAGAAATAAAAAGTGTAAATAGCGTCGTGCACCTAAAGTGTGTTATACCTTCAACATCATTATAGACAGATAATGTACCTACAGTAAACCTAATGCCTGCATTTATTGCGTGTATTGTTTTTATTATTTCTTTTGACCCATGAAAGACATGTGTTAGGATATTGTGGTGGAGAAAACAATTCCTACAGATAATAAGATTAATAAAATGTGGAATTGCCTAGAGTTGCTAGGTATAGTTAATTAGAGATTACAAATTAAGGATGAACTATGAGCGATACATTCTATAATAGTGGATGTAGTTAGCAGAACGGCCAATGATGATGTTAAAATATTGTCCAATAGAATATGTATACAGATATAGAGTGTGTTTGAACTCCCTACTCCTTGATGGTAGGCCGATAACTCTCTTCCATTATACTATTCTCTACTCGAATAGCGTTGAAAGATCTAGAAGTAAGATAATTATGATAGATCAATTATAATGCTATATTCATAGTATACGATGTGATGATGACGTATATTGATATAGGAGATAATGCAATTGACTGTACTTTATACATTAACAAATGAGCTGTAGTAACTAGTGAAGTGAGCAGTAGACATATAACACGTTACTTTTAACTATGCTCTAAATACTGGATGTAGTACTCACGATTATATTATGATGAATCATATGTACGAATTAGTCTAACTTAGAACAATGTACAAATACTTAAAATCATAGCTATGACTCGACAATGTGAGTTCCATATTGTTACATGTGTATATAATTGAGACTGATGTAGTTTACTCATAATAATTACTCTCATGATTTATGACTTTAGTTAGTGTTCAGTGAAATTGTAATCTCTTAGATGATATTACATACATGTCACAGGACACAGTCACATGAGATAATAAACCATAAACAAGTATTCTAGTCTGGATTTAATATATCATTTGTTTAGATAGGTGACAACCCAATAGAAGTGAGGAAAATGTACTATGTAATTACAGTTCTCTCCTCGCACTAGGCATATCCCTTTAATATTGGTATTATCCTCTAAAATACATCTAGGAGGACAATTTTAATTTCCATCGTCGTCAACTATAATACCGCTATACGCTAGTTTGTTCTCGGTTTTGTATTTCGGACCCGTACCTCTACTGTGTAATCAAACTATAGAAATATGAGGGACTTGATAATAATACATAAAAATGATGTAAGATGCGATGAATTGATAGCTAAGGTAGTAATAGTGCGCAAGTGAGCTAGGTAGAGGAGGGTAATGCGTATAAAGATACGAAACGTTTGAAAGTAAATGTGAGATAGAGTCTTTTGGACTAAGATTACTGACAGGTGTGCAACCTTAAGTACGGCTAATTCTAAACTAAGGAGTAGTAATTATTAGACAATTGTAAATGATATTTATTTGGAAATCATAATGAATATTAATTATATATTATATAATATATAATTAACATTAAAATTAATCTTACTCATTAAATATAAAAATTACTACTATACTATATATATTAATATATATATATAAGCACTAGTAACTAGTAGTGCTTAATCCCATACGATTAATTAATATATTTATATTAATATTAATTTGTGGTATTTATAATATACAACTACATAGAGAGTGACATGAGTGTATTTTGAACACCAACTACTTAATAACTTAATAAGTTATATACATAATATAAGATATAGAGTTAATAGGTATTAGTATATATATATATATTATAGTTAGATAGATTAATTATATATATTAAGTAGTATATATATACTGATGATAGTTGATATCAACCTATGAATGAAAATAATTTTTTGGACTCTATTATTTATATATTATTGTATGATATATTATAGTATTATTATATATATATATATATATATAATATATATATATATATATATTAATATATTATATAGGTAGATAATATATATATTATTAGTATATATATATACGTAAGTGTTATAATAAGAACTGCTGTCAGATATAGTATATATATTATATATTAATTATTTAATTATATGCATATAAATTTCTTAACATAAAGTTAAGTAGATATAATTTATAGTATTAAGACTATTCATATACCGTGAAATATATTATATTAGGCATAGAGTTAAGTAGTAATAACAGATTTACCGTATATAATATATAATAAATAACTCTAGATTGTATATAATGTAGCTATATAGTAAGGTATATATTAGATATTATATATTATAGTACATATATTATATAATGGGTAATTAATATAAGGTGATAAATAATTGTTTTAAGAGCGTGAATCACTACTTATACATCTCAATTCCATATCATCTCAAAAAACTACAATTTAAGCGCTAACGTAGTGAACAAAGTATATAAATATATGCGATGGTATGCTGGAGTATAATAATATTGTCTAAAGTATTGTATAAAAAATATATATTAATATTAATTATATATATATATATTATAGTTAATTAATTGAAAATATTGATAGTATAGTATATAAGATTGATACCTCATAAGGTATAGATCTGATATATTAATTGGATATATTGACTTGTACTTTAATTTAATCCTACAGATAGTCATTAGTATATAGTTGAGGACTTTAGCTCAATGATCGGAGACTTCGTTGCGAGTAGGTAGTTACGAGGCTGGTCTACTATTATTATTCTACCTAAAGAGTAATATTTGCTGTTGACTCTGAGAATGAATGTATCCTACCTTGCTTTAATGGTTGCTTGGGGACAAGAGATGGCCAGTAATGATAAAGAATTATTCTAAGAATAGATGGTAGATAGAAATACGGCTATGAGCATTGTGAATATATATATGAGTGATCTTGCAGAAAAAACTACCTATATAGACTACAGTCGGAAAATGGACTATCATATTTTGTGGGACAATGTCACTGCCTGGTGAAAAAGTGATTTTAGATCGTATGAGCCAAAAAATATGTAAAGAAACAACACTCTCATAATACACACAAAAGGAAGTTATTATGCTATTATTCTCCTAATCCCGTATATCTTATTGATTTCCGTTGATAGAAATTCGAAGCATTTATCATACTGGCTTTCGTTAGCATTTGGTTTTACATGTTCGATATCACAATGAAAATTATAGAAGGTAATACTCGTGATTGAATGCCTCTTTGATCGTGCTTGTTTTGACTCTTTTTCCTCAGAACGACAGTTACTCCCACTAATGGGTAATGTCCGGTGATGTAATATACTAGTCACTTCATGATTGAGTGACAGGTAGCGGGCTACTCGAGCTTCGGTGGCGGTGGGAGCTACGCGAAATAGTTAGCACATCTCATCAATTCCTCCTTCGCGGTGAAGTGTGTACTCTCTCGGAACCCCCGCAGCTCTATAAGTAAGTGGCTCATTTGCTTTTGGTGTGCATAGGGGTCTGTGAGCTACTCGGGCCACATTCCGCCCTATCGTCTCGTCCTGTTATTGGAAAAACGCTCCCGACCCCCCTGTGTTTTCGATGACTCACGGTCGGCACGATATCGCTCGCCGTACGATGCCGGGATGTAAATACTTTGCATATACAACATATGACTTAGAGTACATGAATATATTTTCTACTTATGCGATTAATATATGTATATTGATTGGTAAATATTAATGTGAGAATAAGAATAGTACTGGTGAGATTGGCTAATAAAAGTGTGAATGTGATTTATGATTATATATGAGTGACTTTTGTGTGAGGGATATATATCTATCATAATTTAAGGTGATTGTAGATATACAATTTTGAACTCATAATAATCGTGTGTATGTTTTTAGTATAGGTCAGTACTACACACTATTAGTACGGGTGTAAGATAATACCTTATGCTTTTAGTGGGACTGACGGTCTCACGAAGTATGACTCGAGTCAGTGGAAAGCTTCATATGTAGTTTAGATTCTAGAGAGAAGTTGGATTGGTGATAGAGATCGCTAGCGGGACTATACCGTTTATCTCTCTGAAGTTAGCGGATGAAATGTGCCGCTAGGTCAGGTATAAATCTACATCTCCCTAGATTTATTGAGTATTAGAAGTATGAGAGGACCTTATACACAGTTAATATTGTGTGCTGCGTCACCTACCCTTGAATTATTGATGATATCATGTTATATGAGAATACTAGCGTTATATTGCATAGTAATACTTATCATAAGTTTAGTGATTATATGTCTCCTACGATTGGTTACAAACTGAACAATAATAAGGTGTTCAAAACAATAAGTGGGCCGAATAAATGTTATTATTGATTCTATTTCTTATACTTCGTTATTTTTGTATTGTTTCTAATTTACTTGACTAATCTGTGTATTTGACACTGATGTACTGTGAGAACTGAAATATTGGTGTAATTTCAGAGATGGATAGGGTAATGGAGATCTCCTTCAGATTAATTGGTGGGTATATTTTATATCTTATTTTTACGGCCTGATATTTGCATCTTAGTTGTCAGCATTAGAGGACAGGGGATCATATTACATGTGATAGATTATTTTGATATATATGATAATTAAGTAGATATTTTATTAATTTATTTTTATTTTTATTATCTTTGTGTGATTTTGTTGTATATTGGTGATTGCTTGCTATTATTGGTATCGATATTTGGTTTATAGTGATAATATTCTCACTGACAAATATAACATATATAGTATAAGACTTGTATGCACTCGAGCGCATGTAATACAGTCATGACGATTATGGTAATGTAAGTATTTGCTACGTAGTTCTTTCCTCGTTTAAAAGTATATAAACCATATGAAAATGTAATCGAGGATGGTGTTAGAGTATAAGTGGGAATAAAAGATGCGTTGATGAGAAGAAGCGTTTAAATAGTAGTGTTGATTTGCAAGTGGCTACTTACGGTAAGAAGCACGGCGTAAAACTGGAATAATGTAAAATGGGTTGTGTAGGAGTGAATATTAGAGGTACTTAGCGCTCAGTGACTCATTAGACTACCAAGCCTCAAGGACCAACCGACATCTGAACACGTGTCTCCAACGTGGGATGAAATCTCTCTCCGCTTGAGAATTAAATCTTCTTACTCCTGATATAATATTATCTCTTGATACATTAATCCCACTCTATAAATGCTCTCGATTATGTGTGATGTCTCCTTATATTATATATCCTTAAAATCTCTCTCCCATTATAATTCCTAAATGAAAACATGTAGTCATACTAGTTACAGATATAAATCTTTATCAACATTACAAGTGTGAGATAAGTTATAAAGTTGCCGTGAGAGATATTTTCATTATTATTTCCCATGAGGAAAATTATAATATACCTTGTATTGTCCTTTTTTTTTTAGATTTTCACCTAATAGAGTGCAACGATGTTTATCCATTGCTTAGCTCTCACTATCTAAGTGTGTGGCAATCAATATAATTTTCTTATGCTCGGATAGCAAAAATGTGTAGTCAACACATAAAATATAGATTCTCGACCTCTCGAGACAACAGTACTATTCACTTCCGATTTTGCGAACAGGTATACTAATGTTCGTATCATATTACAATACATTGTATATTATATTAATATTAATGTTATATATAATATATATTTATTATATATATATTATTATAATATTTAATATATATTAATATATATATATATTAATATAATATATATATCTTAATTATATTATATATATATGTATATTTATGTTTTATAACTATATTAATATTTTAACTCATATATGTATTTTTATATTTATATATTATAGATTATCAGAGCTTATTAAATAAACTACGCTAATTATACTTTTATAAATTATTTATCATATAGTGATATAATTAAAAATAATAATATAATTATAATATCATAAATATTGATAAAAATAATAATATAATAATAAAAAAATTAAGTTTATATATATATATTAATATATAATTTTATAATCATTATATTTATATATATAACACTTCTACAAATAGATAGTACTTCACATCATCGTATGTTATCTCTCTACTTCTACTTGTACTCTCTCTCTCTCATCTATCTCTTACTCTTCTCTATCTTCATCTTATCTCTAGTCATTCTTCCATGTCCATACTTCTTCATCTTTCTCATTGATTTATCATAATATATTATTATTAATATTATTGATATATTATTTTATATTAACGTATTACTACATAAAGGCGTATCAGGAACAACGTTAGTAGATAAACTCTTGTGATAATTAATATATAAAATATTTATGATTGAGTAACCTCTCACCGGGTACATATCAGTTGACATGAGACATAAATGTCAGTAACTTAAAACATGAAACCAGTCTAGTCTCGAACGACGGAAGGTGCTAATTATTCATTTATTATCCTGGTGAGATAAAAAGAAACACTGATTATATAAATCCGTAATGGCTTCGTTCCCGTAAATATTAGTCATAATGATTATTTGTTAATTTATTAAATATTATATCATTTGATCACTAATTTCATCTGAGTTTTAAATAATGAATAATGTTATTAAATAAACTTAATTATAAGAAAAGAGAGATATCCTCAAGAACGAAATAATGGTAGTCGTTATTATTATTTTCTGTCTAATTTAGTTGACTCAAATTTTCTTTTTCCTTAGAAATAAACGGTTAGCAGCTATAAAGTCTTCAACATATTATTCTACATATAGTTAATTTGATTTTTGTTCAATTTAAATTTTTATTAACGGAATAATAAGTAAATTAATTTTTTCATTAATTAATAGATATCATATAATAAATATAAATAGAGTAATTAAATATTTTTATATATATTCTTTAGTACTCATTCCACTAATATAGGTGTTATTGTACTATATTTCGTTCTTTATATTCTCGTTTATACATTATATAATTTTATTATAATTCTTGTGACTTTGTTGGAATTTATTACGTTACAATCAATGTAATATAAGTGATTTATATAAATCACAATATATCAGTGTGTAATTCTTTATAACTCTGTTAATATTGCGATTAGAAAACTTTCGTACACACAAACTTATATGTTTAATCTCAATCTCTATCACATAACGGTCATCACTCTCAGAATGATACTGTTATTTCTCTCCCATCAAAAAAGGAAAACTTTGGTTTATAGGTCGTGCAATTAACTCTCGCATATGATAGCTACCAAAAAATGTACATAATGGCAATTGAGCGTACAACTTTAATATTTTACCTTCATTATTATGAGATTCCAGTTCCCAGGAAATAGATTGAGTCGAATTTATCGATCATCACACTCAATTCTCATTGTTTTCATATAGTCGACGTCAGCTCGAATCACTATGTGTTTTTCAACATGACGATGCTCTCGTTAATAATCAACGAACTCAAACTATATGAGTATGTCGCACAAATACCCTTTGCGACTCGTAGCCGCCAATAATTGATAACATTCTACTCAGAATCGACTAGTTACGTAATTAAAATTGTGCTGATCAAGTAGGCATAAAGTCATGATAAAAATTATTCCCGTCTATGTAGGGTGAGGTAAGTACTCATCGCAGTCATAAGATTGTATTCATTCTCTACTTCTGCCAGCTTGTAAGCAAGTAATTGAATAAAGTAGGACATATAGTTAAATGTTAGAACAAGTTTATTATACTCTTTTAATACTAAGCTAGAATATCCTACTAGTATAAACACACAAAAGGGAATACATGTCTTTGAGCAGTAAGTCCCGGTTTTCCTTTCCAGTAGTCTCATTCCGGGCGGTGCGGCCCGAGGTGGCTGATTGGGAACTCAGCTCTATCCACCAAACTCCCTGTTCAGCATCAAACTAGTGTACCGTAGTAATTCGATATAGATTAATCGTTAGACTCGGCGTGAGATAATATATAAAATAGAGTAGAATAAAAATTGAATATGTATATTATTACCCCGATGATAGCTTTATAAATATTATAAGTAATTAGTAATATGCTAGTAAATCTCTTATGGGAACAATAAGTAATTTGCTGACTACTCATCTAATCAATAACTGACAAGGTATACCAAAGAGGATCTCGTTGTTGTCCATGCAAGGTCTCGGTGATGGCCAAACGATCGGGAGAATTGTATTATTCTGAGTTTCTGATATAATATAAATTAATAGTTTTACTAGGGTGTTGATTAGAAATATAAATCTTTGAGAGTGCCTTGATTTGGATGTGAAGCTGGTTTGATGGCACAATAACAAGTATACGTATATTCTTCCAATACGATGCAAAGTTGATGCAATCTAGCCAAAAGAAAGTCATCTATCAAGCGACAGTGATGTTCAGCGATATGTGCATGAGAATAGAAATCGATGACAACTTGAGTACCCAATATGGTGTAGAAGGCAAAATTGATGTTCCAGTCTTTGGCAAGATATATCGTGTCTCTCTAAAATGTGCGGTTGAATACACGTGCTAATAAACACAATGGAGAGAGTATAAAGAGGACATGATATCATAGCGAAGAAATATTTAAAAAAAGTAGTATATAGTGTCATTTATATCTCATTATGATCGTGACTTACCAAATAGCGAAGTTAGGTATGCGAGAACGACATAGATATACTGATGAATAGTTATACGCGAGTTTATGTGAGACAACATCCTTATCGTATTAATAATGTAACTGTTAATCTGTAAAAGAGTGAGTAGTGCCTTGTATAGAGTGAGTAACATATGAGTGCAAAACGTAATAGTGTAATATGAAAATTACCTACATACAAATACGGTAGTGACGGATTATAATATTATTTGGTCTACTATTATTGTGTTGTGATGTAAATAGTGTGATATATTTTAATAATTATTAAGGTAGCAGTGATCGCATAAACTAATTATATATATTTATTAATTTATTTTATAATAGTATATTATACTTACAGGCAAATATGTTTTAGTGAGGAGCAATTTACTGAAGCGTACGTAGGAATCACATAGGGTAGGGATTCGTTTTCCCTACCCTCGTAGGGAGTTGAGCTGGTATATAATGAACCTCCGCTCTCGAATTAATCTTACCCTAAATACCAGTATAGTAGTACTAGTAGGTTTGAGTTACAGCTGTATGTAGAACCCTCCCCTCGGAAGGCGAGCTGTAGACGGGAAAACTATTCAAGATGCTCCTTATCTCACACTCCGCAGTTCCTCCGGATAGAGTAACCGATAGAAGACAACCTCGAGCTCTCACTCATAGCCATCTCGGATGCGGAATACTAATTGCTTGGTGACCCTTGGGTAGATGACTTTGTGCTCCTCCTATTAATTTCTTATAATAGCTCAAAGAATAAAATGAGTAAAATAAAAAAACATAAAAATATTAAAATAGATAAAATATACTAAATAATATAATTAAATTAATTATAAAACAGGAAAATAAAAGTAACTCAATTAACTTAAAAAAGGTTCTTACATCTCAAAAATTATTAAGTGCTCACTTAAATCCTCTGTATAACATAAAGGTATGATGTCAATTTTATGGGATTGCGAGTGATGCAGAGTCTGAAGTATATTAGAGTTATAATTAATATATATAATATATTAAGTATAAATATTTTATATACATATAGATATATAATAAAAAACTATTAGTGTCTAAATCTAAATTATAATAATTTCTATATCACAGGTAATTCCTTTAAATTGGTATTTTTACCTTAATGTGTATCATTCGTTGAAAATATTGAGCTATTGTAGTTTCTGACGCTACCATATTAATTTATTTTAAAAAATTTGTTCTGTTTTTTCCTATATTTTCCTATACATTGTCTCCAAATATTTTTTTTAGTTTTACACATTAATTATTATTAAAGAATGAAGACAAACTATTAACCGAGAAACTAGGAAAGCCTACTCTAGGCATTGTTCACTCTCAGCAACGTGATAATAAGGTGTTCCTATTATCCTCTTTTAGTCGAGCTTATTGTAGGGTTTTTGGAGTATATTTGACTGCATTTTATTAAAGCATTTTGATAGTTTTCCAAGCCATCTAAAAAAGCAACACGCACTTATCTACAAGAAATGTTGAGTAAAAGGCTATCAAATGTATCATATTAGTTAATCATATTACTATTAAATATATATATATTATATTATATATAATATATTAATTGATATATATAATATTATATATATTAATATTAATATATTATATATTAATAATATTATATATTATCATATATATATGCTATTAAAATAGTATAAATTGTATATATATTAATATATTATATATATATTATATATAAATATATATTATATATATAATATATATAATTATATTATATAATATATATATATTATATATATAAACAGATATAACACTAAAAATCCTATATATAATAGCCTTTATAGGCTTAGGTCTGTTCTGTAAAATGTAAACAAACTCAAATTTAAAGAATGTTCATTTGATTTTTTCATCAGAAAAAACTCGAACTCAAGAACGTCCTTCGATTTTGGAAGAAAAATAACTTGTTACCTAATTCTTAAAAACGCCTTTATATTTATTCATTAACTACCTTAAATATATATTATATAATCTTGAACTCATTACGCAATATGCGACACGCCGCTGTGATTGTACCCTTGAATCCTGACTAGTTAGTTGTATCTAGATAGCAAAAGTTTCCAATATACTCATTTATTTATATTTTACTTGCTTTGTGAGATGAATAGATGTTATTTTATTCTTTTTAATATTCTCATTTTTATAGGGTTGGTTCGATCGAACGAGATTGGGAACATGAGATGGAGGTGGACTGGAACGAAGTCCTCCCCCCAGTATTCGTCCACCCGGGTAGTATATAGGCGAGAAACACCTACGACTCTTGCCATCGTTGCTTATTTCCCTTGGGTTAAAGTTTTTTTTTCTTTAGTTAAATAAAATAAAAAAATTTCAAACATTATTAAAGAACATGAAAACTTTTGAACAATGTGAAATATAGGCGAACTTTTATCGAAATTCTCTCAGAAATAACGATATATAGTATATATATAGGTATTTTTAATATTATATTTCATAGTTTTATTTCTCAACATTTATTAACTATATATTTATAAACTATTTTACAATGTATGTTTAATTTTATTATTTAGTTTATTTTTATTAAAATATTCAGATGATAATTATCTATTATCTGTGTTTTCTGTGTAATCTAATATCTTCAATCCTTTCCTTTCATATTTTAGTTGTTCCTGCCTCTCAAGACTCTGTTATGTTTTTTTGTTACGTGCATGTTGCTTTTTGGAGCTGACCCATATATGATATATATTATTATATTATATATATTATATATACTATATATATATATAAGGATAGTGTACTGTACAAAGCATTACTGTAGAAAAGAAAAGCTCAGTTGGTAATATATAGAGAACGATGAAAAACGATTTCGAAAAGAAAAGCCCAGCGTACTTACCGCCCCCTATCTATATATGACTCAATATTATATAATTAAGTGTAATAAGTCTGCGTATCTAACTAAGACAGAAAATTCCCCTCTAGAGCTCATGTCACGAACCAGCTATTTCTTTAACGAGTTTCTAAATATTTAAGGGTTTCATCCCTGCTACTATCCAGGTGTATGAGCCATCAAACCATTAGCACCCTCATACAAAGACCTCCATACGCCTACATTACTATTCTCACATTTTATTTTCATGCACTATTATATAGTAGTCTTACTCTCTGTCACTTCTTAGACCAAACATCACATTTCTCTTCCGGTTAAACAGCACAATTATTCCGAGAAAATTATAATATTTGCTACTTCGCTTCTTCAATCCAACTTATTGTCTCTCTCTCTAGTTATCTTCTAACTCATAGTTCTCTCAGCAGGGTCTCATACGAGCACTGGGTTTATATTTACAACATTCCAACATCCAATTACTTCGAAAACTTCCTCATCAATCAGCGTAAGCCATAATCGTATATAAAAAGTGTGAGCTGTTCTTTTCGAGATTGAATAATGACAAACCTTTCAGCGACGACGTCTTGTTCTTCTTTCGACTCTATACTAGCGCTCTCTTTCATCATCACAATATGTTTGCCAAGAAGTTTGATCCTCAAACGTACCTATTCTGAGCCTCATTTATTCTCTCGGATAAATCTTAGTCTACATTAAAATTATCATTCTTTCAATCATATCTAACTTCTATTTGTAATCGAGAGAGAGAAAGGAGACCACTCGTGACTAAGAGAAGTAAGACTGATTGCAGAGTTCCTGACGTCAGATGAGTTATCAACATATCTATCTCGAACGAAGCGACTAGCACGAGAGACCGCGAGTGAAGGAAATCATTGATGATAGCTCATTATTTAATATGCTTGTATACTACATTGAAACTTTTAACAGTCTATTATACTTCTATATTATTTCTACAGTGAATACCATATATTAAGTAGTATATTATACTTTCTTACTCTTATTAACATCAATAATATACTAAATTATTAATATAATATACTATATCAATAATGATAGTAATACAATTATTATATACCCTCATATGAGTATATATTAAAATATAAGATCCTAGGCACATATCATTTTATGATATCAGATATACTTTATATCCTACTTATATATATTGTAGCGATTCGGGTGTGACTTTGGCAATTTTTTTACCTGGAGAAAATCATTTATATACTCTGCCCAGCACTTCCTGCCTGTATCAAGCTGGCATACACTATTTCGCCTTATTACGTGCACTAACAATATCACCGTTTATTCTATCTCTCATCTGATATAGTGAAAAAGTTTATCACGCACAATAAACCATACTTTGAATGTTATTATGTTAGGCCATATTTAGTGATTTATGGGATTTTAGGATATTTTGATTTCAGAGATTTTAGAGGATATTGTAACTAGAGTAAATTTTAAATAGAATTTTTTACCAGAATTATCATTTAGAAAACGTACTGTGCTCACGTTCGCATCTAAATAACCGGTAGTACTTCTCAATCACTAATTTCGTCTACGCCCACTTTTTGAAATCAATATTTTTCGTCAACGCCCCTACAAATTTTTTTTTTTTACATATATTATTACAAAACTTTAATAAACTTTACATATGATATATATATATATATAGTATATTAATATATATTTAGATATACTATTATGATCATTTATTCATAGTCCTTATTTTTTTTTCAATATAGTGATCAATTATATCGCTATATTAAATTTGTATATTATTAATTTAATATTAACGTGATTTACTAACAAACCATCAAAAATATAATTAACCTTCTACTACTCCCAATTAATTAATATATATATCCAGTGTTAACCTTATAATATATATTGATACTCATATATATATTATAGAAATATATATGTAATTAATAATAATATATTATATATATATGATATATATATTGATATATAATAATTCATATGAGTGAAGCTTTTTACGCTTTGGAGACAATGTTAATTTTTCTTTTTATTCATATTAGTGTATTTATCAATGTAGTGGGCACCACATCAATTTACGGGTGTATCTCCAAGCAAAAAAAGTAGGGCACTTAACACATTCAAACCTTCTGCGAGAAGAAAACTACGTAGTTTCGCTCCCATAATTAGCGTCTTCACCTCCTCGCGCATTTGCTTCCGAGACCACTACTCAATATCTTCGCGCTTAGTATCTCGACGTGAAGTTTGTCTTCCTCGACCTAATAATGTGCGGAACTTTCACCAAAAGATTTTTTAAATATTTAATTCTCCTTATCATACGGCCGCAAGGAGTAATTTTATCAATACAAAATAAATTTTGTAACTATTATATTTGTTTATAGATTCTGAATTATAAAACTACAAGAATCTCATGATTTAGTCCACATTCCTCCTTCAATATGCTCGTCTTCAAAGGACAAGAGATCGCTATATACCTTTCAATAAAATGATTAGGTGCACTCAAAATTAACAAATAGGGTTAATGACTGACTTCTTTGTGCCCTTCCATAATTATCCTCACCATATTAAAATATATCCGCTCTTACAGCCGCAGGAACTTTTAAGGGGGTGGAGGGGAGGAGGGATAGAGACTATTGGTAATATTAGTATATTTATATGAACAAGTTCAACAAATTCTGGCGCTATGCTGAAAGGGAAAAGATATCCTTGGTGTAGAAGGTATTTACTTATTATTGTGTAGTTCAACTTCCAGTCAGTCATTGCTTAATTTAAGGTCCTCATACCATTTACTAAATCATTCTGACTCCTCTCTATCAGTAAATATATATTATTGCCACCCCTGATATACTCACGTCCATAGAGTGATCTATTTTTACAGTCTCTCTACTCTGTACATCATCATCCCAAGACTTTAGTAGAATTTCATTGGTAAAAGGCCTCGACTCCTGCAGAGTCGATTGTAATGCTACGTATCAGCCTCTGTTGATTATATATATATGATATTATATATATATAATATATATATATATATTATATATTATATATTATATAATATATTAATATATAATAAAT
Source organism: Trachelipus rathkii (assembly GCA_015478945.1). Classification (NCBI taxonomy): domain Eukaryota; kingdom Metazoa; phylum Arthropoda; class Malacostraca; order Isopoda; family Trachelipodidae; genus Trachelipus; species Trachelipus rathkii. The sequence continues at coordinate 1,338 of JABUQX010019576.1, read as the reverse complement.
ATAGTACTATATATATATATTATAATATATATATATTATATATTAATATATATTAATTATATATATATTATTATGTAGTATATATCATATATAAATTATTATATTATAGATTAATATAATTAATAATATAGATAATATATATAATATTAATATATATATATATATATATATATATATTAAATATATATATATAAATATATTAATATATATATATATATAGTAATATATTTTTATATATTATATATATATATTATATAATATATTAATATATTAATATAATATATATATATATATATATATTTATAATATATTATATATTATATAATAATATTATATTAATTAATATTATATATAATATTATTATATATATAAATATGTATTATAATAAGAATTTGTGTTAAACCATAAATATTATAGATATATATATAATTATTTATAATATATTAATAATATTATAATATTATATTGATATATAATATTATATAATATTATATATATATTATATATATAATATAATTATATATTAATTATTAGTATATATATTTATAATATTATATAGATTATTCTAATTATATAATATAATATATAATATATATATATATATATATATATATATTATAAATATATATTGGTTAAATCTTTTAAAGCCTAATGTGTATTCTTGACTTCGATTTCGATATTTATCGAAATATATTCTCAGGATAACTCGTTATCTATCATATATATATATATATATATTATATATATATATATATATATATATATATATATATATAATATAATTATATATATATATATATTATAATTTATATATATTATAATTATATAAATTAAATATATTAATATTAATATTTATATATATTATAATATATTAAATATTATATATATATATTTATATAATATAATATATTATTAATATATATATATATATATATATATTATATAATATATATATTATAAAATATATAAATATTTAATATTATATAATATTATAATATATATATATTATAAAATATATATATATATATATATAATATATTAATGCATATTAATATAGTATATTATATATGTTACAGCCTTTCTAGATTGATTTATTTTCTCACAATATACATATATTCCACTAATCTCTTAATCTTCAATCTCTATAACAAACTCCCTAGGAAGGCTTTTCTCACAACCCTGAGTTTTATTTGCCCTAGTTGCGCGTGGGCGAGCATGTTCATTCTTACCGTCGCCCGGAAACTCTGTAACCTAGAGCACTCTAGAAGAACTTATTTCATCGGTGCGCTAAGGTGTGGGTTTCGCACGTCACAGTCGCGTCGAGTTTGTTAACAACAC
>JABUQX010019575.1:0-25856 GCA_015478945.1 Trachelipus rathkii | reverse complement strand
GGTTTAGGAGTGCTACATTAGGAGAGTCTTTTCTGATCCAATAGAGCAAGTGAGCTGATATATTGTTGGATAGAAGCAGTGAGGGTCAAGGTATCAACTCATGACACCGCTCATTTTAGGACAAGAAAGACGAGAGCGATATGGAAAAATGAGATTTAGCCAAATACTCTTAATTAGATATTGTTTTGTATTGTTTCTAATATTTTCACTCGTAGATAACGTTTATTATTAAACTATTCAAGTCATACATTGCAAATATAGCTAACATGTGCACCAGAACATTTCTTGCCAACATGCAAAAATCAGATTTCTCTCAAAACGTTTAATATACAAAAGTTGAATAAAGTTCAGATATAAATCGAAGCTTGTACCATTGGAGGAAGATATCTGAAGCAATATGGGCTGGGATTGGGCTTACCCATATCATACCTTGATTTTGAGATATCCAAAAATTCATTTATAATCAGGAAAAACACTCACATTCACTTTCCCTGACGATAATAAACTATGCATAGAGAGTGCCCAAAAAGGGGGGAACTAAGTAATAATAATATATATTATATAATATATTATAATATATAATATATATATATATATTAATATATATATTATATATATCATTCATATATCTAATATATATTAATATATATAATTATAATACATATACTACTATTTATTATATATATATTATATATATAATATATATATATTATATATATATAATATTATATATATATATACTATATATAATACCCTATATATTTACTTATATATATTATAATTAATTATCATCTATTTAATAGCTATAAGCGGCTCATAGATATACGGAGCTCTTCTTATCTGTTCTTGATGAGTGCAACGATATATATTGAGGTGGTCGCTAAACTGATATAGTGGCTGGATCATATATTTTATATAATATATAATAACTAATATGAGAGGGAGAGAGAGGAGAGAAGAGGCAGAGAGAGAGGAGAGAATGCTCGTCTTGAAGATTTGCTTAATTTCTCTTTTGAAAGAGTCTTAACTCCTCTTGTTCCCGATGCATAATAAAAATGTAGAGGAACAACCTTTCCATATTATATTAGAAGTAATTGGGAATTAGAAATTTCTTCTACATCAGTTTAATTCATTTACAGTCTTAAAAAAATCCCTCAGGAATTTTACTACATAGAACGAAAGTGGCGATATACTGGGAATTCACGACCAATTGATTAATCTCTGCTGAAAGGACAAGGCAAAGTGTTAGACGGCAGTTCTTGAAATTCTTGGCCTGCGATATGTTGATGTCTTCAGGTACGTATATAATAATATAATATATATATATTTATATATATATATATATACATATTTGATGTATTTTTAGACATTATTTTATTATATATATATTTTTATATATATATGTAGTATTAATGTTTTATAACATTATTGGTAATGACTAACAATGAAAAGTAATCTAACATTATTTTTTTATAGCTGCGTTTTTAATGTATTATTTTAGACATTTTTCGATAGTTTAATTAAATCCATTTGTTTATGTACAATACATAGTTTAAATTAGTAATGTTAAAAGTATTATATTGATTTATAAATACAAATAATAGTAAATTTATTTTATAAATATCTGTAGATCTACTTAACAAAATCAAACTTTTAAATATATTTTAAAATTGCAAATTTAAAATATTTTTATTTGTTTGAAATTTATCAAAAATTCAAAATTTGAATATGTTAAATATGTTTTTTTATGTGAGAAGTTTTTCATTTTAAGTATTTTTGTCAAATAAATGGAATCTTACTAAATGCTTTAAAATATTTAAGTGTAGCATTACAGAAGATGATTTAGTGAGAACTTTTGCTACGTAAGGGCCCATATTAAGTTTGTTATTCTTTTTTGATAAAATATTATACTATATTTTAAGGATGGTAGTATCACGGTAACACTATGGTAGTACAATGAAGTCATCAAGATTTACGTTTGGGTTTCACTGGGATTAGGACTGTTCAAGTTATTAAAGAGATGTTATATTCTTTTGATATGATTTTATACTATTTATATTAATGATTAGTTTTTGCATTTTGGTAACTGACACAATCTTTGTGTCCTCCCTCCCTAGCTATAGTCCTAAATTAATATGTAAGTGATTTAAGAGACATGAAACTTCAGACATCTGCAGATGAGGTTGCTGATACAGATGTGGATGATATTTTAATACTGGTAATAATATTCTACAAAAAAAGATATGAAGATTTTAAAATAGAATTTATTTTTTATTTTTTTCAAAAATAAATAAATAAACACATTATACATTTCTAATATATTTTTAAATAAATAAATTGTATCTTTGTATCTTTGTATCTTTTTCTCTGAATAAGATTCATGACATCGAATACGCAGAGAATTTGGATCAAATCGTTAACGAAACATTACCAACACTGCAAAAAATTGTCGATGAGGGTAAAGCTAGGTATGTTAAACCATTTTTCCGTATATCCTAAGAACAGATGCTAATCATAATCTAATAAAATATTTATTATTAATAAATTATTAATAATTATTAATAAATTCTTAATTATAAATAAATCGTAATCTAAATAATTAGTTAGTTAAGGTTCCAATGACCTTTTCGAATTTACTTTAATAAAATTAAAGTATAAAAAAATGCAGACAAATCCATAAAAGGAGGGAGACCTAGTATATTATATATATATATACTACTACTATATATAGTATATATATATATATATAATATTTAATATATATAGTAATATTAATATATATAATATATATTATATTTTATATATATATATATATATATTATTATATATATAATATAGTATAGGGTGTTTCAAGGAACCTTACGTAAATCGTTAGGTAGATAGTTATGTGTATGTCAAATATTTCGTTAATGAACCAATCCAACGGTTCAGGGGGTGCTATTCGTATCGGACGAGCAGCGCGTCCTATACAGATCGGCACACATGCACCACGTGTAGCTAGGCACAATGCGTGCTATTTATGTTATATATAGTTGTTTTTTACCGTGTGCTCTCTCTCTGTGAGTCATACGGCTTTATATCGCGTAGGCAGACGCAGCACTCTGGTCGAGCAACGTAGTGGTCTGGTTGATTGAGTTGGAAGCGAGTCCTGTATTCTGTGCAGTAGATACGCGTGTATTGACAGGGCGTCGCATCAATCGCTGCCGCTAAACGTGCCGCATCGGCAGCCGCCAGGGGACGTCAGATCGGTGACCGTGGTGGCCAGACACGGCTGTCTCGCACGGCATATCTGTTCCAGCCGAAGAGTCGAGGTAAGGCTGTGCCGGAGCACGATTGCGAAGTGCAGGGGGAGGCCCATCATAGCTGGACAAAATGGAGGGGGGGTTTTTGGGTTTTTTTTCGCACGGCCGGGAATATGCTGATCCCAAGATGGTCCTGCACCTCATCTGCAGGAACTGTATGTAGACCGGACTGTATATGCCTTTGCAGGAAGAACCGAACGGGACTAGCAGGTGGCTTCTGGCAACACATACGTGCCTCAGTGGTTGACGGAGATAACGAGTGTCGAGTATAACAGGTTAGCGATGCTCGATTACGCTCGCTCTTCTTCTTACGGCTCATAGATGCGCGTTTCATCTAAGTCCAACGTGGCTATTGCTGGGAGTTGAAGATAAGCCTCGTGAAAGATCGCTCATCTGTGAAGAGGAACGTATCGGGAGGAGGGCAGCATCCTGTGCTAGAACTCCGGAAGGAAACCCCCGTACACGCTCTCAGAACGTGGTGGCATAGTTTCGCGCATGTCCCAAGGCTTCAGTACCTTCGCAGGGTAGTAGATGGAGGTGTATCGCCGACTTCTCAATCACTGTGGGTGGCTTTCGTGCAAGCATGCGCAACTACGTTGTGGAGGTCGGTTAGTTAGATAAGATCTCCGGCGGAGCGGGCATGCCTCTACCGAGCGTTGTCCTACAGCACGAATGCACGAATTACGACGTTCCATTACGGAGGGTACCGTCCGCGGCGTCGTAGACGGACGCAACGTTGTATGGTGAGGATGACTTCTGTTGGGGTGCCGTTCCAGTAGATGCGACGGGCCCCATGTCCATTCCCCCTTGCCTCACCATAACAAATGACCCTGTCTGATGAGACTCAGGTAAGCTGGTTGCCTCTGTTTATAGAACATGCACTGCACTATAAAGAGTAACAACGGGAACATGTAACTGTACCACGGGTATAGAATTACATCCACGTAAATGTCGGTCTGCGCACGTTTCGATGAGCTACCCCCTATGGGGGGGCTGGGGGAGATTCTTATTTTAACTAAAAGATTCCTACAGGCACCAGTCACCCTATCAATGTTGCTCATTAAAGGTTATAAAAAGTAACCAAGTACTTATAAATATAGCTATTTGTTATATATATATAATATATATATATTCATATATATCTACGTATATCATATATATATATTATATATCTTATCTATAATAATATATTTAATTATATATATATATTATATTATATTATATATATTATAATATCTATTATATATACTATATTATATATAATATATATTATTATTATATATATATATATAATATATCATTTTATATATATAATATACTATATATATACTATAATATATAGTATATATATTTATATATTATATATTCCGAATTTATTTTATTGGATGGTTGGAAATCAAAAGTTTATAACCAGGTTGATTATTTTTTTTGTTCTTGTTAGGTTAGGTTAAGAGATGTTTTGAGGGTCACGGGGATGTTGTAAAGGTTCTCATATGACTTGAGAAATACTTTTTATTTTGTTAACAATAATTATTAACAGTTCACTATTGAACAGTAACTTTTCCTACGTTAATTCAAACAAAGGTGTGTTATGTATAACCATATATAAAACCGCTGAACAGTTACAAATTACTATTATAAGACGTGCAATATAAATAATATATAGCTATTATTAGGCCTAATTATGACAGGAGATAATTTATATCAAACAGATTATATTGGCATAACGGTTAAGTCCTAAATTCATTACAGAGAAGTCTACAGATCGGAAGTAAAAGTTGATGCGGTTTCTGACAGTCTGCAGTGAGCTTCCATTCTTATAGATGACGAACTTGAAAATTACATGCATTCTTTCAGGTTTGTAGAAGCTGGTGGTAAGGGTTGTCATTCTGCCGCGCAAGTTCTCGATATCGATATAGTCGATAAATACTCGATATGTATCCATATGGATCGATATATATATATATATATATTATATATATCATATATATATATATATATAATATACTCTATATATATATATATTACTCTTATTATATATATATATATATGTATATATATATATTATATATTAATATATATATGGTAATAGTTGAGATTAGTGTAATTAAAAAAACAAGCGACATAACTTTCGATATCTGTTTTTTTTTATATATTTCGTTCCTATGTAAGAGGAAAAAACCTCTGCCAAATCTTTAATATATAAATAATATCCCTCTGAAAAAATTATATATAATTTAGATCTAGAAATTAGTATAAGTCTGTATTAAGTTTATGTTGTGATAGATTTTATTAAGTACTACAAAAATAGGTCTAAATTTATTATATTACTTTATAGTAATTGTAATTATAAATAGATAACTATATGAACACCAAAAATACATTAATTGTATAGTTTAATTGAAATTTCTTACATACAACATGTGGCAACGTTGCTTCATACCCACATCAAAATATGTATGTTTTAAAAAATAATCGATTATTTTTTAGATTAGCAAAAGCTCAACTATTACCGTCATCTCCTGTGATTTAGTGTTACACATAAACCAACTGACGCTTATGCTATACATTCTAAATTAAGATTTTTACGCTTACGTGTGTGGCTTACGTGAGTTAACAGTGACCGGGCGCTCTAACCACTAGGACATCCAATTCATCTGCACTTATAGTCAATGCTAGGAAGATGACCTTGGAATTGTTGACCTTTAGTCTTTCTAATATTAATAACTGGAGCAAAGAAACATATGGTGGCTTTCAATGAGTCATAAACACAATCTATATAGTTCATAATTATCTCTTAAATTACTCCCCAATATTATTTGCTATTTAATTTGCTTTTGTACTATCAGAATGAAGGTTTAAATCAATAAGGCAAATCACAACATTAACTAGAGCATACCTTTATTTACTATATTTAATTTATTATTTATTTATTTATTTATGTTATATTATTAAGTTAAATAAATATTAATGCAAACTGATAACGTTATTCTTGATTAATAATTATTGTCGGTATCGTTGTTTTTTTTTTCTAAATTCCACCAGGAGTTGCAATTATACATGCTGGTGCTCTGGGTTTAGGTCTTCTCACTTTTAGAGGGCCAAGCGAGTGGCACCCAGCTAATTCTGACCCTTAAGAAGCAGCCAAAATGCAGCTGAATACTGCAAGGGTAGTGTATAGCGAATATATATAAATATATAATATATATATTATAATTTTATATATATTACTATATATTAATATAATATATATATATATTATATATATATTATCATATATATATATATAAATATATATAGTATATATATATAATATAATATATATATATATAATATTATATATTATACTATATACTATATACTAATATATATATATATCACAGTGATGGGCAGTATCTAGATACATCGTATTCGCGAGAACGTTAGTATCGATCGATACATTTGTATCGGTTATCGGTATCGCTTAAAAATCCTAAATGGATGGAGATGGTATATTCCGGTATGCTTTAGGCATTTTTTATCAATGTATCGAAAATCGATAAATCTCATACTCGATTACTTGATCCAAAAAAATTAAATCAAATCTTTAAGATATATATATATTTATATTATATTATATATATATATATATTATATATTTATATTATATAGTTATATATATATATATTATATAATTAGATATACTATTATATATATAATATAATATATATATAATATATATAGAGGATTTCATTTAGGGGGGGGGCAAGGTTGAGTGACTATATATATATATATAATATATTATACTTAATATATATATAATAAATAATATATAATATATATATATTATATTATATATATATATATCATATAACTATACTATATATTATATAACAGCTTTGGCAGCCGAAAAATGCTATCGACATCAAGTGATAGTTCTGCGGAGAATACTTTCAGAAGAAGATAGCTGTATAAAAGCACTAGCAGACTGTTGACATCAAGCAATGTGAAGAACGAAAACATTAAAACTTACTAGAAAAAATGTATGCTTTAAAATACGTACAAGTAATTAGTTATTTACTCTTGCATGAATCTATGCACTTATCTGATAGGAGTGTATGAATGACTTTTTACGATTGGCTGGTTTTATTGACCCGTATAGAACACGCTCTACCGCAATGTTTCGGCGACGCTCGTGTGCCCAAATCAAGTTGCATTGTTTTGTATTTTGCAGCAGAGAGTTAGGAGAGTGGCAATGACACTCCCCACGCATATGACACCCTCCGCTTACGCCTGCAAAATGAGTACATCAATAGACGTAAGATATACGCTACATAGTGAATCTACGATTAAATAAACTAATCAGGTTAAATAAATCATTAAAGGATAGGCCTGATAAGTATATAGGACTGACAAAGGAAGGAACTATTGATATATTTAGTAGGAATATATATACAGTATAATAACAGTAGATAAATATACATACCCTAAGATATATAGTACTAATCGCGGTGTGTGTAACGGCTGCATAAGTGCGGTTATACTAGTATGTTAAGTAAATTTTCGAAGTGCAAAGAGTGGAGGGGAGTAAGGAACGACGACGGTGGACGAGAATTGTGTGGGAAGGAATGAGGATAGATAGTAGAAGATACTCTGAGAGAGGGTAGTGATAGATTCTGGTGTCTCTCGAGAGAAGGTAATTTGTATAAACTGCATCTGTAGATGAGGCTCTGAGTTCTCACGAGTGCGATTACTATCTCACTAGCTTAGAAGATTCATAAGATGACAGGATGATAAACGAGCGAAGATGTGTGAGTCTATATTATTACGATATTACTCATGGAATATCTTCCTGATAGATAGAGGAGCTAAAATAAGGGATGTGGAGAAGGATTCCCTGGTAGGGAGATAAATGTATATCCTTCGATATATAGTGTAATTGGTACGGACCTGGAGGTAAAAGAACATATAAAGTCTTGCACACGAATCACAAGAGAAATCTATCGAATTCCTACATGTTTAAGTCGAGCAACTCGAAGGAGCTGTGGGCACAGAAGAAGAAGAGAGCACATAAATCGTCGAGTAATAACTAAGTCGAGACCTAGATAAATTAGAAGTGTAGTTCAAGGATATAGTAGGGGGTATGAATACATAAGATAATAGAGTAAAAAGGATGCAGAGTGAGGATCACTGTGAGTAAGTACAAGGAATGGGGTAGGAAGATCGAAGAAAATACAAAGTAGGGTGAATTGAGAAGTGAAGGAGATAGGCATTAAAGAAGGAGTAGGCAGTATGTGATAGGATGATATGAAATATATAAAACTACACAGACATAGTGACTCAGTATTGAAGGTATGAAATTAATGAAGCAGAGATGTGAAAAGAAGAGTAAAAACAGGCAGATCATAAGAGAGTGGCCGGATAGTAAATAGGAAATTGTGAGGGCACATTAAATAAAAGTAAAGAGGATTATTAAGTGAATCAGGGCCAGCTAAAGGAGTAGACCCGTACAAGGCCAGAGAGACTTTACCAATATCCTATTAACCTCAGATACCCTTATACTTTCAGCTCCATATAGGGGGGTATAGTCCTCACGAGTTTTCCGAATTTAATATTTATCTTTAGATCTCTTTGGCAAACCAAATATCTGTCTCTAAGCTTCAAGAGGAAATGCTGATCCTGCTCTGACATTCTCATCACGTGGCATCAAGCAACGAACGTAATTCTGTATGGTGAGTTAGTCAACAGACCAAACAGGGACCATCACACGTGAGATATTCAGAGGATGTGTAAGGATTATAGATAGTGCATGGTGAATGAGTTGAGAACGAGAAGCTGAATGGGCGCTTGCAGGATGAGGAGGGTGCAGCGAGATCACTATGGAGCGTTGGACGGTGACTCTGTATGAGCGATATGTCTTTAGGTTGGGTGACGATATGGTGTTGAGTAATATTCTTCAACTTGAGAGTATATCACATAGCAAGTGACATCATGGTGAGATGATCTCTAGTGGACACATGGAATTATAATTGTACAGTGTTCACTTCTCATGAGTTGAAGAGGAACCCTGAAAGAGTTGTGTTTACTCCATGTCTCTGCCATATAGTGTATAGTAGATAGCGTGATAGATTAATACATTCTGTCGAAGAGTCAGTGAACTATTGTGCACATAAGGCACCATAGGTTTGATAGGAATGGCTGTGTATTCTATAAAGTGGAAGAATTTTGTCACACAATAGTTTGATAATGTAGTAGCATATTTGGACTGTGAGATAAAAGAAGTGGCGGGTTAGACTATGGAGCATTTGGACTCACTGTGAATACTTCATGACGTGCTCGGAACTCTCTCTCAGTACGTACGGAGCTAGAGACTGAGATGACCCTGCGGTGACCTTACGTTTTCGCTATAATAGCTTAGAGTGACAGCTCAGTGTTGTCATATATCTCAGAAATACATATACAGAATAAGATCGTACGCTCATGGCTGTGTCTTGTAAGAGTGACGAGATCGTCGACTACTCGATTCTTGAGAGCTTGGTCAGTAGCTGAACGAATTGATGAAACGGACTGAGAATTGTATATGATAAGAGTGGGTAAAATTCTCAAATCTTTACTGTTTAGTGTTTCAAGTTAGAGCAGGGATCGCGTCAGCGGAAGGACGTGAGAGGAAATGTATCAAGAGAATACAAGAAGCCATAATCCCCAGTAGCCGCTCAGTAGTTGTGGCAAAAAGCACTGTAAGAACTATGTTACCCCCATAATGAGAAGATAAACAAATGCAGTATAGGAGTGAAAGCAGTATATTCGACGAGATGTTAACACGATTCTACTATATGAGCAGAGACATGGAGTACGACCACAGACGAGATGTGAATTACCCGATGGCAGAAGATTCGTTTGAGGGTTACAGGCATGGGAAATACTGAAGAGGTAGACAAGAAACTTAGGATAAGGGAGGGATGGTTGGAGTGAAGGCTATATTAAATAGATGGATGCAGCCCAGATTGAGGTTGGTGGGGACACCTGAAGAGGTTTGCAGGAGGAGAGAGTGGGCAAAGGAAGATGGAGTGGAGAACAGTAGTACAAGACAAGATTGAGACTTATTAAGATGGGAAGCTCGGTGAGAGATCATGAGAAGCCATGAATGGCTGTCGGTACAGGGAGCTGAAAGAAGAGGGAGTTCTGGAGGATAAAGGAAAAGGGAGAAGAGCTCTGGCCCCTTCAATCTTTACTTGTCTATAGTTTATATAGTATATATATATAGCTTATATATATATAATAATATATATATATATAATAGATTATCATATTATATATATATATATATATCTATATATATATATATATATATATATATATATATATATATATATAATTTGAACCTCGATTGTTGCTATGAGCTATTGTTGATAACAGAGGTTTTGAGTCAGAGATATATATAAACGACTACCTTAGAGACTCACCTCGTACAACTTTACCTTTAAATACGATATCATACGCGACGTGCTCATTTTACGGACTCCGACTCCGACTCGGCTCCACCCTTATTGAACATTACGACTTTGACTCGACGTCCACTCCGGGACTCACCCTTTCAAATTATCGATCTGACTCCGACTCGACATTTTTCAAATTGCACGACTCCGACCTCCAACTGGATCATCTCTTCAAAACTACCGACTTTCCGACTCCGCCGCGACTCCGACTCCGATCCGACTCCACAACCCTGGGTGCATAACTTTATAGCAGTTGACATGAAAAATTAATCGCCTTAAATAAATGAGCCCCTTCACAGTTTGTCAGACATACTGAATCCATTTTTAAAGGTCTTAATTCAAAATCAGATGTTTTCAGAATGTTTCTCAATCTGTGATATTATGCCATAAAACTAGCTGAGCAATATAGCCTTCTGTGTCAGATCAGATTCAAGTTAAATGGCTGATCAATTGTAATTAACAGTGACAAGCAAAACTACTCGCAATTGACGAAAGGAGCCAAGAAATGCTGGTGAATTCTATAAGGGCCCTCCAAGAAAATAACTCATGACATCGACTTATGCAGATTTCTGAAGAGTGGCCATTATTTATATTTACTGTCTGAATCCTATGCCTCCGATTGTATAATAAGACTATCATACTAAAGAAAATATTAGTTCTATACTCACCATATATGGGGATATTAGAAGAAATAAAGATAAGCAGATTTCCTCTCTCTCTCTCTCGCGTATATATTGCTCGTGATGTCTTGTGTCGCTTAAGTCATATATCTCTCTTCTCGCTAAAATGCGGCATCTCTTTATATATCGCAGCGTCGTAGTGTCATGCATAAGAGATCTCTACTCCCGGTGGTGTATCGTCACTCATTCATATTCTCTGTGAGTGTGTGATACCTATTCTCCAGGTTATTACTCGACCTCACATGGTGAGATAAGTCGCTTCACCTCTCTCTTTTATCTACTCATCATTTGTTACTCGCTGCTGATATTTGGTTCCATCGGCATCCTCTTATTAGCCCTGGCTCCTATATTATCTAATAATCATATGTCGTTCTAGCCTAGATTTTTAGTCTACAGTCAACTCAAATATCATTAGCTACTAGATATATTGCCTCAATCCATATTAGCGATTTATATCTCCTCAAGTGGCTATATCTCATATTTTATTATACCATATGCGTGCTCTCGTCCTCCATCCAACATCTGTATACTTGAACTACTCTCGTAAAGGTAACCAGACTAAGGTGAATATGCTATATTATCGATAATCTAATCTCGTCCCTCATAGTTAGTCATATACACAATACTGAGTATTTATGCATTGATTACTCCTCTATACTCGATCTTGCTATGACTCTCCTATCTCAATGCCGTCCTGGTCGTGGTGAACTATCAGATAAATGTGCATATATTGCTGTCTCATAGTATATATATACTTATATATTATATATTATATAGTATTATTATTTCTAAATAAGTTTTAATGTGTTTATACTCTTATTCATATTGGCTATAAAGTACATAACTAGCTTATCGTGATTTTTACTAATACATAGCTACTATATTCATGAATTATTCTTCACTCGATCATAGAACCTTCTCTCTCAAGTTTTAGTCATCTTAGTGTTCTCTGATAAGTATGACATTCTGGCGTATGCCTCTTCGCTGGGTTATGAATCAATCACTGGGGTAATACACACGGATATCCGGTGATATCGCTCAAGATATGAATATTGTAGCAGAGTGAATGACAACACATCAAAAAATAATTGTGCGAGGACAATAAAAGAAATAATTACAGCTCAATTTTGAAGACCATAATCTGTTTCTGCTGACCTATAGTGCACAGGTGTACCTTTAAGAATATCCGCTAAAATAAGATGTGTTTGTACTGCTGAATTTAGGCAATGTAACTTGTAATTTACAATGTAACAGATAGGATGCAATAATTTAGAATGGCTATCCGGTGAATGTGTGGGAGTAACTACTTGGATAATATATATAAAGATACATATATTAATTCCTATATAATAACAGGTACAGATAAGAAATGGCTCCGTTATAGGATAGTCTACCTATGATTCAAACATGAATATGATATCAATTTGTGTGAAATTATCATAAAATAACATAATTATCAGACCTAGCATAAATATTTTTTTATATGGTATATATATTTCCATATTAGCGATGTAATCTAGTTGGATTTGTCAACTAGGCATATATAACGATACATATTATTAAATATATATATTAAGCTCAATTATAAGTAATAAATAAATAATCATATGAATAAATAAATAATTAGATCTGATGATATTAGTCGTAGATTGCCAAGTGCCGATGACATATGGTAGAGAATTTTGTACTCTTTGAATTTGAAACACAATAACAGACAACTTTGTTGTGCATGTCAGAATGGCTACTGCCTTTGGAAGAAAACTGAGGAATGAACAAATGATAAGAGGTGGTGTTCGACAGGAAGGAAAATAAAATAATCGGTTAAGAAATCCAGTCCGAACCTAAAACTCCCGACCATAAACCAAATATTAAAATACATGCTCAAAAATCACCCCCTTCGATGACATACCGTTTTCAATGACCTGTGAAAATATAAAAAATACGAAGGATACTTAAGTTGAAGAGAATGAAAATTGAAATCAAAGCAAAACAATAGGCCAAGATATCTCCATGCAATCCGAGCTAACATGCAGATTCGAATGAAAAATAAGATAACTGCGTACGAACAGAGAAACCAAGGCGACCCATAGAGCGACATCAAGGGCAAAAAGAACGACAAAAAAAAAGGCAATTTGTTTTTATATCATATAGAAAAGCAATTAGGTTTAATTATATGACATTATAGGAAAAAGACGTTGTAAAGTGAAGAATTGATAATTGAGTTAATTGTTTTTTATATGGGATGTATGTGCTGAATTTATGGGGTTTTAAAGTTGAATCGCTCAGCCGAAGGGGATAATATTTAAGGGACCAAAAGCGAAGAGAAATCGAGAGAAAGCTGATTGTCGGACGGAGAGTCATGCGGCCGTGGGAAAGAGTAGGAGAAATGGATGAGAGAATATTCGAGAATTTTGTTTAAAAAGGTGAGGTGAGGGGCTGGCTGCGCAGATGCCGATAGACGTTGGTTGTATTCCTGGATGCGACGACAAGGCCAGGACGGCAAGAAAGAGACCAAGGAAAGGAAGGAAGGAGAAGAAGAGGGATATTGAGCAAGCGGAGCCATCGGAGACGGAATAAGCTGGGTTGTTTGTGGAGGAATGCTGGAGAGAAGTGATTGGGGTAATAAAGGAGAAGAGGAGGAAACTGATTGAACGAGATGGGAGTGGCCAAGAGGGGCAAAGTGGCAAACGAAGAACTCATGCGTGGGGATTTGGACGAACGGCTTTGCAGAGGACGAGGTCGATAACGGCCAAGATCGATCGAAGGTGGACTAGCGAATTGAGTGGATACAACCGCGAGACGATGGGTAGGAGGGGGGGTGCATAATTGTGTAGTGCGGGTAGGGTTCTGCGTTTTGGGGGTGGTTGGTTGTGTGAGGTAGAGATTAAAATTATTGTTTTTTATCCACGGCGTTTTCTGTGGATTTTTAGTCCGGAGTGAGGGGTGGAGAGGAAGACTGACGGAGGAAGGTGATTTGCAGGTCCTTGCCGGATGGTGTTCCAAGTTTTGCGATTCGTGCTTTGTCTAAATGGGTAGGCCGGGAAGGGATGCGTCGCGGAGAAGTGGTATTGGGGCGCTTGTAGCGATAGGAGACCCGAAACGACTGGCGTTTGTTCGTTAGCAAGAACTCGGGAGGGCGACGTTTGCGAGACAAGTGGGCAAAGAAAAATACGTAGTAGGTTTTGAAAACATTAGTGTTATTGGGTAGATTTAAATACATATAAGGAATCTTATGTTAGAAGGCAGCTAGCTGTAAGGTAAAGTAAAGAAAATTAGTAGTTGATTGATAGGTATTCGTAGAGGCGATTGAAAAAGCATTAAGGGCGTATGGCATATGTTTTGTATCAAACGAAAGTCAGTTTGTACTGAAAATTCGATTTCCTGCGGCGAGAAGGTTCGTTGAATTAAAAGTGGCTTTGTCGGGCGAGTAAATGGAATTTTCAGAAATAAGCCTGTCTTCGAACGCCAGTCGTGCTGAGCTATGTTTGATTTCTGTGAAGACCAACATCAGACGTGGTGATTATGTTGTCTTGCAAACTTAATATTGGCGGGATAGTGTGGTAATGGAATAGAGAAGAGTGGGTGAGGGGTGGTTGGCTGGGATTGTTGGTCGTACTCGGGAAGAAAGGCGTAGGAGAATCAATCAAAATGGTGAAGTAACCACAGAAAGCCAGTCGCGAAAGCCGGCGAAACTCACAGGGGACCATTATTTTCGGCAAATCAGAAAATCGAAAAAGTTTTGTCTCTGCCTACGGCGAAAAAAGAAGACACCGACGTTGTGGTTGTGATTGTTGGGATGTGATGCTCGCGCGTTGCGATGGCCGTAATGTATGTGTTAAGGCCGAGGTAACATTACAAAGTATAATTGCTAAAGCAAAGAACTATTCGAGCGAAATTAACTGTGGTTTTCTAAATAAATATCAACTGCTTCTATTCTTAGGTTCGTAAAATGAGGATAAGTTTTGCAGCAGTGGTCAGATATGGAATCGGACGGCTCAAGATTGGGTGGAGCCTCATAAGTATTGTGTTTATAGACGCTTGCATCGGTTCTATTGCGCCTATCCTCGGCGATGAGATGTCGCAGTCAATGTATCGGCTGTTGAACTGAGTCAGTGAGCCGCTGTTCGATTAGTGGTTGTGCGTTAGGCCTCCTGAGTACTCAGCGGATCGGATTTGAGGTGCTGTCAACTCTGTCTCATTAGCCGAGGCTACGTTCATTCATCAGCCAACGATGGACCATATCTAGAAGAACGATCGAGAACTCTGAGAAAATTTGGTAGATATAGAGTAGTATGAGTAGTAGATGTAGGTGATATGAGTAGGGTATCGTATATAGGTATTATAGTTACATAGTTTATAAGGGTCGGTAATTCCCGTGAGTGGCAAGGTCAACGCCGCGATTGCCGTAAAATGAATAGTTGCAACGGGTTGGGAGTGTATAATGGCAAAGATAAATATGACTTGGTGTGAACGCGTACTGTTGTGGGGGTTTCCGTGACAGCAGGACAAATATTAAGCGAGTTAAGTCGGTCGGAAATAAGTCTCGGTATCTGCTGTTTTTGGGGTGCTTGTGCTTAAGCTATGCTTGTCAACAAACCGGCGTTCGGAGTGGCACATATTGTTCCTCTTAAGGGTGGGGCTCGCGAGGGTATGGCTGTGATGGGGGTGGGGAGGATGCGAAATGCAGATTGGGTATGGATTTGCGAAAATCGTAGGGGTCGGCTGTGATCTGCGTTAAGTGGGAGAGGTCCGAGAGGCCACCTATCTAGTGTTCGGAGTGTCTCGCGTCGAAATAGGAAGTAGGCAGACAAGCACCGAGAAGTTCCTGTTACAGTCCTCACTGTCAACCTTCATTAATTGATAGTCGAGATAATGAATAAGATATAAAATAAGCTAATGTACCTAGAGTCATGGGGTAGGTTCATACAGTTGCAATTTAGACGACCGATCTATCGAGATATAAATTATGTCGCCCTACTTAAAACTAAGCGGCAATGTAGTACAACCCTCTCATATGAAAGTGTGTTTATAGATTATAGTATACTAATGATAACACAATAAATCCTGTACGGAGACAAGAAAGCAATAGAAACAAACTATAGATAAGCTTTCAGATCTAGGTCGATGAAAACCTCCTCTCCGCCCATATATTACGAACATGAAAA
The DNA here is from genome assembly GCA_015478945.1 of Trachelipus rathkii. NCBI lineage: Eukaryota > Metazoa > Arthropoda > Malacostraca > Isopoda > Trachelipodidae > Trachelipus > Trachelipus rathkii. Next base: position 9,234 of record JABUQX010019575.1, on the reverse strand, counting down.
AGAACTCGATTCGCTTCATGAATACCATGCGTACTTAAGATGTAATGTCCACAATCCTAGGAAGATTTAACATTGTTCAGATAAGAGCATAGTTATTAGAAAATATTTCATTATTAAACTACTATTATGTGATTGACAGTTAGAGAAAAGCCCACGCCACAGGAATTCATGTAATGGACTAGGATCGAACATTGTAACTATCATTGCCATGCCTTCTTACGAATCCCACTAATTATCAAAAGACGCAGCTGGAAGACAAACCCAGAATATACGCACGAGCAATATGTGTCAACGCCAAAAATAAATTAAGTTAGAATACAGCACAGAACACCATACCGCGAATACACAAGAAAGTACACAGCACGACTCCTCGATAACAATGTTATTACATGGAGAAACCACGATAAAGCCCGGCCCGCAAATATGGACGCGAGACAGCCGAAGCAGACATAGTACATGGAGAAACAACAACCGTTAATACACTGAATAATATAAGACGACACGGCTCGAAACCATACGTCTAATTAAGCAAGTAAAGAAAATTTGACGACTACGACGACCCAAACGGACAACACCGGAATTAAAAACAGTGGGACGGAAGAATGCCCATGCGAATTGAAGTATTACATTGCAAAGTCATTAAGCAGACGCTTAAAAAATACGCTCAAGAATAACACGGCGAAACGACCAAAGGCTCGCACGTAAAAATTTTGAAGTAGAAATAGTTAAGTAATAAGGAAAGGGGAGGAATTTTTCTCAGCATACTTATATAAAAACTCGGGAACAAATATAATGTAAACTCTTTCATTTGCACATTTATTTAAAGAATAGGAATGTACAAAAATTATTTATTTAAGACAAGCACTAGTATAGAATAGTTCCAGTTTAGTAGGCTAGGGAGGGAAAATTGGAATTTGTGGCGATGACATAAAGTCAAGAAAGTATTAATGTAGATTGAAGGAAATTATCGATATATATATGAAAGAATATGGAAATGTGCGGAGGATGGAATACTGTAGAATGAGAAGAGATGAATTCGAGAGAAGTGAAGTATATTATGTGAACTGATGAAATGGATGAGACGTGGAGCCAAGCAAGGTATTTTAATATATTTACGATATGAACACTAGATTCTAGAGTAGTAAAAAATATTCAAGTGTTTAACCTAGGAACGGCTGTAGAGGAAAAATCCAATAAGCAGTAAAAGATTAAGGATCGCAGACCGATCAAGAAACGGAATAATCAGACACAAATAGATAATCTAATTAATATAAGCAAGAACATATAATATATCATGCATAAAAAATAACAGGAAAGTGGTAAGTGGCACAAAAATCAGAATAATAAATCACGCACACTTCTATCACAAATATCCTAACTTTTCGACACGGTAATTCTAAAATGTATTAAGCAAAATATAAAGTTAGTGAGCGCCTCTGAGAGTATTAATACGAACAAATCAGCTGATAGCTGATCCAAAAACTACCTTTGCACATCTTCCCATTAATGCGATTCTGAAAATTAAACGAAAACTCTCTCTGCTCTAAATCTGTCAATCTCTGATTCATCACTTTATGCATAATATGATAACTTCAAATATTATCAATTTACATAAAACAAAAGAAATTAATTGTATTATTATTATATATGATCTTATTATTAATTATGTATTATTATATTAGAATTTATGTGATTATTGTAAAGATTATACATCCTGGGGGTAGAAAACAAGATAATAGATCGACATAATAAAACCCAAAACAAATAACAAGAAAAAGTGTTAAGATAAAAAAAGAAAACATATTACTACCAAACAAGACACTAGACACAACAAGAACAGATATCACAAAAGGAAATAATAATATCGAAAAATAATCAAATATTACAAGAGAAACACAAGGCCCGATGCACATAGGCTATACACACCAAAGCAACAGCACACCCCCCCCCTGCCTCTCTGCACATCAAGCACCATGCCTCTCGCAGTACGCCGAAAATTCAATGTAGTCAGACGCGACGAGACTGATGATCGAGAGATGGTGGGATCAGTCTGCTCTTTATTTAGAACAGCATATACCAAGGCTGGAACTTCGCAAGATCATATATAAATTGTTATAATCACAACGCACCGAATATGACGTCTATCATAGATACCGTACTCAAGAGTGAAAATGTGCGTCCAGGTAGCGTGAGTGTCGTGTGTCCTGACCTCTGGCATAGAGACATGAGGTTTAATTGACTAATATTTGCAGAGGGAAACGGAAGGTGTGTATAAGGCTCTCAGAATCGCAGTTGACTAAGACACTCTCTTACATAATTACAGCAGCTCAGCACTACCTCCTTCGAGAATACATAACGACTAGTACGCTTACAGTCAGTTCATGATTTAAATAGATGTGAATTACTAGTGAATGTTTGAAATAAAAGGTTAGTTTCATAAATAAAGAAAGTGGTTTTTAATTAATTAATATAAGTATAGTTATTATACGTGATTCGCATTATTTCACGAGAAACTAATAGAATCTAATATTATAGTATTACAATAATTCAGCATATTAATATTGAATAGACGGCTAAAAATATAAAGATTGGATATAGTAGGCAAACATGTCAGTACAAGCATATTCGTTCAGAATTCGTCTTCAATGACAACGCGAGCAACGCACTATTATAAGTCCATCAATAAAGTAGGGAATAAATGAGAGCAACATAACACGATGTGATTAGATATCCTGTTCAGCACCGGGAATATATTTTATAGAGAAACATTTTAGCTATTTCGCTCAAGGACGCGCGAAGTGATCTGTGTTCCAGCTGTGTGAGAAAGAAAGATATTTAAAAGTAATAAGTAGTATAGGAAAGAGCCTATTATGAAGCGCAAAAAGATACGCGGTGAGATTGTTCTTCACGAGCTGATGTGGAAGTTTGGAAGAATGCCGACGCTCTCGAGTGGTATGTGAAAGTCGTTGATATTCTTACGTAAATGAAGTTAGCATTTTTTCCATTTATCATTGCATTAGTTTTATATTTTTCTAGAGAATTCTTGGGTTGAAGACCTATTAATATATTATTGTACGTTCGGTAACGAGTACGAGTCGCGAGATTATTATAAAAAAATTTCCAGCAACACATGGTAATAAGCAGACGAAAAGCTGTATAACGCGCTCTACTAAGAAAAAGTCACTAGTCGATCCTCCGGACTTCTTCGAGAACTAGATAAACGATGAGAGTAGAATACGAAGCATGATCGATGATAAATCGCCTCCATCGGGACTAATGACCCAAGTTTACTATGATCTTTCGAGAAAGAAAAGGGGCTCTTAGAAAGTAGGCAATGAGAGTGGAAATCGAGTGGGTATGCGAGTATAATAAGAAGCTTATCGTTGAAAAATTATGATGATATAACGCGCAAGCGAACGCAGATAGGACCGGCAGAACAAGGAATTCGTACCAGCAACCGAGAGAATAACTCAAGTGAGAATTCGAAAAACGCAAAAGACGAGATGTTTAATAATCGTACAGCTATAAGATATTAATAGTATTTAAGACCAACAGACGCGAACACTAACACCCGAGTACAACCAACAATTCAACTAGCGACGATAAATATTAAAATAACAATATGAGACGCTCATACCACATTTAGAATAGCAATAATGATTCAATATAAAGGGAAAAAAATATAAAAACGATGTGAATATTAACAAAAAATATCTAATTTGAAAAGCGTACGTATAGCCACTATACCATCTACATGAAACACACCTCAAATAAGTATAATTAGATTAGTTATACTTAGTATAATATAATATATAATAGCAAGTACTCAGCTCAATAACTCACCCGAAGTCATAAATACCAAAAAATGATGAACAAACCGAAATATTTCTTGTTCATTTAGCTTTATCCTTAAAACTAGACTTTTAACCTTCTACATGATTCTCTCGACGAGGTTCCAATGTTTTGTCCACGCAAACTGAAGAATATGAATGGAAGAAGATACACAATTTTAAGATGACATGAAAGACCTATAAGATTAAAAGTTATGATATACAAAGCATTCCATAAAGACGAGAAAGTTTGGGTAAGCAACAAGAGCCTGAAAATAAAAATATAAATTAGTAATTTATAAGTAAAATATGTAAGTATAGTATATCAAATGATGACCCTAACGACGTTAACAGAAATTTTGTTTTACTAAGTAAGTGCACCGATACTCGGCGCGTGAGAGAGGGCTCCTTAAATATACGCTCAGACCGGCTTGAACGCTCATGCAGACACGAGAAGCACGAGCGCTATACGTAATAGACATTCGAAAGGAGTATCGCTTTATAACTCTAATTTCAGCAGCATAACGCCGATTATAGCGTCTTCTTTTTCCAAGACAATATCAAGTCTCCCTTGAGGTAATGAAAAATATGCATGACGAACATCACTAGACGGACAAGCAGAGACAAGCATTTACAACCTTCCATTGATATTCGAAGATGTTAGGCATTCAGTCATTAATATATCATCACCGTAACTTCTTCACGTTATCTGATTTCTTAATATCATACCGAACACATTCTTGAGATTCATATAACACAGTGAGAACATAAAACCTCATCCAATTAGAAAAATTATATACCTCCAATGCGCAAAATAGAAAAAGTATCTAAGACGTGGACCTAAAGTGCCTCCTTAAAACGGTTTAGGCAATCTATCACACGAGCAAGAAAGGATCGGAGAGACTATATTCAAAGCTACACTTAAGCGTATGGAGCGGCGTAATAAAAAGAAGCAAGAACACGCACGCACGCAAAGCTAGTATATACAGTCTCTTAAGAGTAATAGGAGAATTCACTAGAGGCGCATAGACGTAAAAACATACACATTAATAATAATAAACCCCGCGACGTCGACTATATAATACTATAATAAACGCTAGCGAATTCTCTTGCACCACTAACAAAGACTTCCTTCTGACAAGAGAATCACATAGCTTAAAATTACGACTTATACTGAATCGACTTAAAGATATTCAACATATGAAGCCAATGCAAAAAACTGATGGTTTGACAATATATCTAGATAAAATCGCATGACGGGAAATGGAAACTTCATTTATCGCAAGAATTAACTCACATAATATGCAATAAATCAACTGACATGACATCAATCATGAACGAGTGAAAAATATAATTACGACGCAGATCTAAGAAAAGTAGCAAAGCTTGGATCTCCTAAAATCTTTCTAATCGACCTTTTGCTGAATAAAAAAGATGTCGATAGCGCGTACATTATTCCAACACGCACAAACGACTCGCACATCGTAATGGTCGATGACACGACTTAGTGATCTGAGAAACAAAGGTGGGAATCAGAGAAGTAAAATGGGGGCGCTAAGTTGAGACATTTCAATAAGTAAATTATATTTAGCTTATGTAAAAAAAATGCATATGACGTAAACGATCGAAACTACTCTCGAGCTGCACGGCAATAAGTGACCCAGGAGGCATTACCAGTAACTAAAATTGTGCACGATAGCATCGGACACACGTAGCGACATATTCATATCAGTCGGCCCTACTATATAGACAATGAATCTCGAACGTTACAAACAAAAAGTCGAAGCACTTTTTTAAAACGCTGACATATATCGCTAGCACGAGAAGGCAATTCATCGACGTGCGAATCCAATAATTCGCGAATTGCTAATAAGACCGGCATTGAATGAACATTAGTAAGAGAATTGGCTCTTCAAATTATTTATTCCGGACTGATAGATAAAGAGATTCGTTCATCCCGATCTCTATCCCTAATGCGTTAAGGTACAATCTCACAAAAAGAATTTTAAAAAAGAGGAATTTCATAGATATCAGTGACGATATTCCAAAAACATTCTGCAGTGTAATCAGCCAAAAAAAAGGAACGATCCTATCATTGACAGTCTGCAACATAAGAGAACTACACATTCGCATAGTGAATAGATTAAAAAATCATATGAAAAATCAACAGAACAAAAACAAACCTGACAGACATAATAAAACACGCGCCGGAAGCACAAGTTCGGATAATTAACCGATTTTTGACAGCGTTGCAGTAGTTATGTTTATATTTTTGATAAATTTAATCAAGCTACGATATGTAGTAATAATACGCGCAAGAGATTGCAACCACGAACATATAAATTAGTATCACCAATTGATAGCTTTCAAATTACTTAAGTGTTGTGGTTTTAACGATAATTGTAACACTAATTTGTTCGAAAAGACTCCAGGTAACTTTTCCAGAACGCCGAACTAAAATAATGATGATCAGGCAACACTGGTGCAGTTACATGGAAACCTCATTATATGGCTCTCTATGGAATTACAAAATGATATTCTAAGAATTGAAAAATTAAGAGAAGAGAAAGTACAGGACAATAGGGAGTGATCCTCGAATTACCAGTAACGCAACGACGATATCTTGAGAACGCATTTTAACAGACTATTCTGAGCCAAGATTTAGAGTTATTATCTCATGGAATAGTAATTTTGAGATTATAGAGAAACGTACAGAGTCTTAACAAATTCATCTATTAGCTCTGAAATACTATAAAGAATAAGAATAAAAGTTAAATTTCGAGCATAGAGACACTAAAACCCCTAATACTTAGAAGACAATTTTCTCAACAGCAGATACTTCCAAGGCTGCAACATGTCATTGAGGAAGAAAAGTAAGTTGTTCCTTTTGCACCAAAAATCGTTTTATGGATGCTATAGTAGATTATTCAATAGTAGAAGAATGGGACTTCAGGAAATAGATGCAATATATAAAAACAACGAAAACACACATACTGCTATATAGTTGAACGTGTTTTTTACCAAAGTATTTTATTCAAACCAAAATGGTACACAAATAAAGTTTTTTGTTGCACGCGCGGGGCCAATGGTCGCTGAGCGGAGGGATAGTTGATGTAAACGATTGATGTAACATTATCCCAATATTAGTGCATCGCAATGCGCTAGAGCCTGAAATTTGTGGATAGTATTATGTATGTGTGATATAGAGATAAGTGACAAATATAAGATAGGAAAATAAAAAAATTAATAGATAGAAATGAGGATTATAATTATTAGCCACACGAAAACAGTCTAAAATAGAAATCGAGATTTCTGAAAATGCAATACAAAACTTAGAAGAAGATAATGAAATAATATTAGAAATTTGAAACAGCGTACAAAAGAACGAAACAAAGAAAGACGCGTCATGTCACATCAACTGCGGCAATTAACCAGAGGTCCAATCTAGTAAAATGCCACTAGACTTTGTAAACGATAAAATGAAGACACTACATTCTTGCGTCGTGATAGATTCAGAGATATCGAAATCAGATAAGAGAAGATAGACAGAAATTAATCCACCGTGCGCCCAGAGGGATAACAATAGCGGCTCCTCCATAACAACATGTTCCGAGTGACATCGAGAACACAGTCAATTGAAGGACGAAAAGAAAGAGTGGAGGATTATTTTTATTGTTGTGCACGACTGAAACGCGGAGGAGCTCTTAATTAGAGACATAATTCTAAGGAATAGTAAATGAGACGACATTAAAAAACGGATCTTGCTCACTGCTCACAACCACAATAAGCACCAAGGAGAAAAATTTAAACGCGGACCCAAGATATATCTCTCATATTCTTGTGGGGCTGGCTTCGAGACTAAATTTCTGAGAATTTACAGTATAATCAGAATCACCCCCTCCGCTCCCAAGCCACCCACCCATAAAAGAAAAGTGAAAAGTATAGGACAGAATAGAGCGTCTCTTGAAGGTGTTTTCACTTGAGAACGCCATAATTTAAATGCCGGAGGGATAAAAGAAAGAATCCCGGCGACAGCGAAACATATGTGTACGCAGGAAGATCATTACGAAATACGAGAAAGAGTAGGTGAACAAAAATGTACATCAATACATCCTCAATCGTACATCATCAATCAGATATAATGAATATTGTAAGATATTAAATTAGAATAATTTATTTTATATTAGTAAGAAAAATATAGCGTATTAGCGGTGATTTCTTTCGCACGTCAACCTTAAAAAAGAAAATTAATTTCATTTGTTTTATTTATCTAAGAACTAACAGAATTCTTTAAAGCTAAAAAACTATAAATAAATGGTGTTATAAGGAAAATTTTTATCCCACTGCCTTATTTAATTTAGTATACACGAAAAATATTTTATAAACTTATAAACGGGGATTTGTTATATTAGAACTTGAAGACCGAAAAAACGGAATCCTCTATTTAATCATTTTAAAATATAATTTAGATTATGATGCAGACAATTAAATTTATAACCCGAATTACTTGTTTGTTCAAAATTTTATCCAACGTCTTCAAATTTAATCTATATAACTGAGAGTGGCCGCGTTCGCGTTGGTGGAAGTCAGTTTTTATCACAGAGACAGACTTCGATACTAAATTCATATAGACGAAGCGCCGCCAATAGGGTTAAAAACATACGAAGCATTCATTGTTGACGATCTCGCGTCGCGATAATATTAGATTTTGTCACTAAGAAACAAGTTGATCTACTGGATACATTACCGATAGAATGGAGGGTAGACTCGTAACGAATAGAAAGCAGAAAATATACGCGACCTCCTACGATTTCGAAGATGTGGTGAGTTCGAAATCTTTATCATCGTTATCTATGCACTTTTCAATTCTTTTTTATCATTCAAAAACTTTGAGATTACCCCTTTAAACCAAGAAATTTTCGTGCATCGATGGAAAACGGTTCGTCTGACTCCTGAGATAAGTTTTTACAGTTTATCAGGAAAGTAGAGAAAGGATCCGAGCCATTTATACAACAACCATCTCTTGGAGGCGTACGCAACGACGCCCATAGGAAATAATTTCAGAAGAGTTTTGAATTGCACCTAGCGCATAAGAGCGCGTTAGACACATCCCGTGAAAAAAAAACCCGGCACAGACTTGTATCAATCGCTAAGCCGAATAGAAAAGATAACTGGGCTAAATAGAGAGCACCATCTATCTGAGGACAAAAAAGATAGAATAGGCTTAATAAAAGACGTCAGACGCAATCTGATACGCCTATAATAATATAACCAAGTAAAGAACACGATGGTGTATAGACTATCATTAAATAGGAGAATCTGCGTGCCAGCGAAGAATAGGAAAACTGTATAAGGAAAATGTGAATATCTATTTATGTCTCATAGATGCAGAAAGAAGATTTTC
>JABUQX010019574.1:125000-127550 GCA_015478945.1 Trachelipus rathkii | reverse complement strand
ACATTAAAAATGGTTTAAAAAAAAGTTCGAAAATAAGACCTCTGACGAAAAAAGTGGTTATGGAAGTTAATCCAGACTCATATTTAAGCACATACTTATTACTGCCAGATGGCTTCTCTTTTATAACACATTTTTTTTTTTGGTGGTAGGGTTTCTGAAGGAAATCAAACGTTATTGTAAGACGTATTAGTGAGCGTGCCGTAAGCAAGAAATTGGGAAGCGAAGTGCATTGGGTAAAGATTATAGCTGGGGAATGCAGTGGATGCGTTATATTTCCTTGGTACTTATAATAATTTGTATATGGCATGGGTTTATGGAAAGAACTTTAGAGGTGGGAGATGTGCAGAGGGAATGGTGTTAGAATGAGGGAGAAGATGGATGATAGTGGAGGATATATATATATATATGCGCGGATGATTTGGTTTTTATGTGCGTGAATCTGAAGACGAGTTCTTAGAGGATTGGCATAGAGGGATTGGCAGAGTGTGTATAAGGTGGGTTTGAAGAAAGTAGATAGAGTAAGGTCCATGGTGTGAGGAGTAGAGTCTGGCTGCTGTGAATCATGTTGAGACTGGTGAGCAATTGGAAAGCAGTATCTGAGTTGTATTAAATATTTAGGATATTGTTGATATTGTGAGAGGGAAGCGGATGATGCGCATAGTGGAGTAGAAAAGTTATAGTTATGAATGGTTAGGAAGGTGGCTTGGAGCAAATTACATTCTTTGGGTGAATTACCAAACCCAGGACCAAGTCTTGAGTGCGCACGTCAGAGTTTTTACATCTGAAGAGTAGTTGTTACCTGTATATTAGTGTAAAGAATAGTGCAACTACATGATGTGGCAATATAAAGGTAGTACGATTTAACGGTTTCAATCTACTTCAGGTCAGGATTCATCTTAGGGGTACTATTAGTGCGAGAAAAAGAATTGAATTTAAAATGAGGAATGAACGTCTTTTTAGTTAGAAGTGAGGGGATATGAAGAAGAGCATAGAATGAGAGAATAGACGAGAAGATGTATTAAGATTGTCGTATGGACATATATAAAAGGATGCAGTGATAGTCAGGTTAGGTTAAAAGCGAATACATATCCAGTAGGGAGTATGCTGCGGAATCGACCGGCTATGAAGACCAAAGAAAAAGTATATTGGTGTCTGTAAAGGAGCAAGGAATGCTGAGTTTTGGCAGACTGATTTTGCAGAGGCAGGGAGGAAAAAGGATGCATAACAGGACGTGAATGGCCCGGAGGTTGTTTTGTGAAGGGGCTGCGTTGTGACGGCTTTGCGCATGGCAACTCAACACCATTAAATTGACAAGAGATACCACAGCTGAGGTCCGGGCGCAGTCTCGTCGAAACCTTCAGAAGGTTTATTTCCTTGGGACTTGCGAACGAGTTCTCACTTACAGCGTATAAAGGTGATGGTTAAAGGGTCCCCTCTTTACATCCCCCTTTATACCTTTTATTTCGACTTGCGTTCATGTCTACTATCTAATCCTGGTATTCCGCGTCTATGCGAGCGTACTTCGCCACCACCCACTCATGGGGATAGGAGGTTTGATGATGTATATTATATATTGAATATATAATATAAATAATAATATATATATATATTAGATACTAATAATAGTAAGTAATTATAAGTTATTAAAATATATATATATTATATAATATATAATATATTTTATATATATATATATATATATACATATATATCAATTATGTGTGTGTAAAAGTCCTGGTAACAGTGAGTGGTTTGTGTTTTGTGTGTGTGATATGTACAGATATAATAACTAAAAATAATAATACTTTGACTATGGATTTCTGATATTTTTACAAGAAAACATGATATAACACTGTGACGCATAAATTTTATACTCGATACGGAGTCCCTTACAAAGCCCACGCTTGACGAACATTGTGTTCTTTTGGTAAACTTTTGGTTTTTAGAATTTCACAATGCTTTCCGTTACTCACAATGTTTAACTCACATGGTTACACTTATCTATAATCAAGCTCATATCAGAGGTATCGACAGATTATTTGATCATGTTCAGTTTTCTAAATCTTGCTTTCGATTCGCTGGTTAAATGAGGCGGGATTCCTTCATCTGGTTTTTAATTTCCGAGTTTCATATTTTTGATTCCGAGTTAATTTTACAGTATATCGAGGGACATAACGGTGATTACAAAATTTTTTAAAAAAATGAGACGTAGAGAGAGCGGGGAACACGCACAAAATTTCCCCTCTGAAGTGGGATCAAAGAATATATGCCTCTATCCTGACCAAAATCATTTGAGATAGTTGGCTGCATATCGCTCATGGTTTATAAAATTGTATATAATTATAATTTATCTATAAGGACAACACTATTGAAGTACGGAAAATTGTTTTTTTTAAAACTTTTAACCTTTAATTTTTTAAAAACTTTTTTGCCTATGGTGAAATTCTGGATATGATTTAAAGTTTAATAATATTTTAAATTCTTTTAATAAATAATGAGGTAATAATAATGATAATGTAATAAAAATAATTAATAATCAAAAATAATATA
>JABUQX010019574.1:105000-122500 GCA_015478945.1 Trachelipus rathkii | reverse complement strand
ATAATATATAGTATATTATTACATTTTAAATTTTTATATTTATATATTATATATACTTATATATATATAATATATATAATATATATATATATATATATATACTACTATATAGTATATTATTATATATAATTCAATTTAAATACATTGCAAAAATAATTGCACTATAATTGCTGCACCTTTTGTATTTTATTTAATTACAAGATTAACCTATAATTGACTTATCGACTTTTGCGGTACAAATAGGATATGTAACTTCATGTAAGCCACCTAAGATAATTTTATTTTTTCGTTTATTTTGTTATAGTTATATTTTTTATATACTATTTCTTGTTTACATTAATTATATAATAATATTAAATTGTTAATTCTATTATATCTTTCAAAGGGCCTTTTCGTTATTTTCTATCATTTCAATAATTAAATAACTTTTTCACTGTAAAAACATTCTCTAATAAGACATACTACTACGATACTACTACTACTCTACTACTACTACTACTACTGACTACTACTACTACTACTTATACGTACTACTACTACTAATAATAATAATAATAATTATAATAATAAGGAATAATTAATACATAATAATATAATAATAATAATAATAATAATAATAATAGAGTAATAAGTAATAATAAAATATAAAATATTGATTTTGTGCTTTTCCAAGGGCCTATGCCTAAATGTATTTCTGCTCTACAGAAAGAAATATGTCTGTTAGTATTATCATTCCTGGAATAAAATTTAAAACTATTGATTAATAAAGGTACCAAGCCTTTTCGTCCGTACACTTCGGACATTTTCAAGATAGTTATATTTTTATCATTTTAACCCAATTTGATAATAATATAAATTAGTTTAAACTAATAACAAAATAAATAAACAAACTTAATACATTATTAAAAGTTAGAAAAGTACCAGAAATAAGCAATATTTCATTTTGGGTTAATTTTTTAATATGTTTAAAAAAATGTTAAGACACTGATTATATTTGAGTTTTATTTATGAAATTATTTTGATTAAGACCACGATGATTGCCCCGAGGCGCAATTCATAAAAAATCTTTCTTTCTTGTTGTTTGTTATGATGGAGAGAAGCCCTCTTTTATGCTAGTATATCAGCGGAGATTCTGTAATGTAGGGGTTCAGTTACTTCCTTAATTATGCTGAGAAGGAATGTTTAGTTTTTACTCCGCTAAGAGAGGTATAACTTTATGCTGCGCGACATTCTCATGGTTGAGAGGGATTCGTTTTGATATCCAAACTAATAAGCCGGCGTTACATCCACTTTCAGAAACATTGGAAATTGAAAATTTGGGGTACACAAACGTTCTACTCTCACCATGCCGAAAGCGCTCACGAGCTAGAGAAAGCACGAAGCTCGAGTTATCAATTATGGGAACTTTATTCACGGAAGATCTTAAATAATTAAGCTTCTTTTCCGTCTTTTCTTTAAATTATGTTTGCATTTAAAAATCTTTAATATGTTTTCTTCCTCCTTTTTTCTGACGCTAATATTATCAGTTTTATAATATACTAAGAGGTTATCTTTTTCATTTTCATTAGTTTGCCCAAACTTTCAAATGTGAATAGTGTGCTTTTATAGTTTTCCATATAATCATACTGGGGGAGAAGTTATTGAAAAAATATTTGATCCAGAATCGTCTTTTGCTTATTCTTTAATTTCTAAAATTCCAAAAAGGGTAGTTAACGTTGCTGTACCAATTTTCAAATGTTTCTGAAAGTGGATGTAAACGCCTCTTATATCGGATTAGATACACAACGAATAACCCTCAACATGAGAATAATGTGCGCGAGCATAGAGGAATATTGGAAGCGAGTAAAAAAATACTTTCAACATCAAATTAAAGTAAGAACACACCAAACAAAATCCCGAGAAAGATAACACGAGCAGGGGCCAATAAAAGGGGCTTCTCCAATTCATACGCAAGACAAGAAAGAAGATTTTTATGAATTGCGCCATGGGGGAATCATTGCTCATAAGGAAACATAAAAGACCAGTAATAAACATCAAATATAATGAAATGTCTAATTTTTTTAAACATAGTTTAAATAACTGAAATCTAAATTGTCAACGTAGGTTAAACTTTTGCTAACTTTTAAAAAATTCGCAATGTGAAATTTTGTTTATTAATTTTGTGGTTATTAGTTCTACAAATAATGATATATATTATCAAAATGTTAAAAATATAAAAAATGAAAACAGTCCTTGAAAGAGTCCGAAGGTGTACGTAATAAGTAGTTTAGTAAGTTCATAAATCAAATAGTTTTATTTTATTCCAGGATGAACTACTAAAGAAATTTCTGTCTGTAGACAGAAAATAATTTCGGAGGCTTTGAAAAAGCAACAAAAAATTCATATGTTAAAGAAGAAAAATGGCTGGAATATTGAGTTTTAGAAATATTAATTAATAATAATAGATTATAATAATAATTAAATAATAATAATAATAATAATAATACATAATAATAATACATAATAATTAATAATAATAATTTAATAAATAATAATAATAATAATATAAAAGATATATAATAAATAAATAATGGTAATTACAATAAATGCATAAAATAATTAAATATAAATAACAATAAAATAAAAAAGCTCTTTTCTCACACACTAAATGTTTTGTCGCTGAACAACAAACTGTGACCTATATAGAATGGACCATATTTAGATTTCATTAATAAATTTTTAATATCCTTTTGGTTTTTGTTTCCGTGCTTTAGACTTGAATTGGGACTCGGGGACGAGAAAATGCACCATCGACCCCTGGTTCCGTTCGATTTCGTGTGGACTGAAACGAAACCGGACCACTGTCAGTGCAAGGTGGCCAATGTTTTCACTCCTGTATGTCCCCGTTTCAGAACGATGCTCTTTGACGATCTGCAACCATGTTGTGTCCCACACACACTGTAAAGGTGATAGGTCAAGTGAGCATTCAAAGTAATTGAGTACAAAGGTTACCAAAGTACATTAGGCTCGAGTGGCATCAAAGGTACACACTAGTACAAAGATACATAGTAGGGTCGAAGCCTCACATCAAAGTACATTTAAAAAATTCCAAGGAAATAAAAACTCATTATATATATATAATATATAATATATAATATATATTATATAATATATATATATATACTTACATAATTGCTGTCGTTTAACTTTTACTACATATAATATCTAATAACCTATACATATAATATATATAATATTTAATATATTAATAATATTAGAATATATAATATATATATAGTATATATAATATGATATATATATATAGTATATATATATAGTATATATATAATAGCATATAATATATAATAAATAAATATATATATATGAGTAAAAGATAATATAGACTATTATGAGAATGCAGGGGGCGGCTCGTCGATACACCCCCCCACGAATTTCTACTACGGTGGCATGCATCTCGACAATTTCACACACAATATTATAATATATATAGATATATATATAATATATATATATAGTATATATATATATATATATATAAGTATATATATATATATATATATAATAATATATATAAATATATAGATATACTGCTATTATAAGTAATATATATATATTAGTTATATTATATCAGGCAGGTTGGCCTGAGCGTCGAACAATTTATAGGGTAGGGAAATAATGGAATGCAGGGATCTAGACATGAAATTCACACCACACACCACAGAACATAATATATATAAGATATATATATAAGAAATAAAGATAATATATATATATATATATATAATATATATATATATAATATATATAGGAGATATAAGTGATGTAATAGGTATATATATATATATAATAAGGGAAAAGGAAGAGAAATGAAAAAGAAAAGAAATAAGAAGGGGAATAAGAATAATTGAAATATAGGCACTCATGTCGAGATTGTATCCGCCATCGCAACCGTCGGAACGAGAGATAATGAATGAGATAGGAAGATAAATATACAGAATCGAGAAGTGTATTGAATAGATCGAGAAAACAATTTCGATTGAAAAAAATTGCAAGTAAGAAAAATGGGAGGAGAGCGAGGTAAAGTCAAATTGAGAAACTATTGTTGAATGATAAGGAAAGCAGCATTCACACCTGACTAAAAAGTGAATTAAAAAAAATAAAAAAAAAACAGAGCTCAAATCTTTGAGTAAACAAGCGTAGATGCAAAACCAGGATAAGGGGGGAAACGGACATGCGAAAGAAACCTTACTACCTACTATGGGATATAGAGACAGGACTTAAAATCTGATTTAAAAAGCGGGTGAAGAAACCTAAGAGACATCTTCAAGCATAAACCTGTTACTTAACTCAAAACTAAAAGAGATAAAATATATGTGAAATTAAAAAACTGGAGTTTTGAGGGGTAGAGGTAGAGGGTGGTTTAATCAGTTCACTCGCGGTGCATTGTTTAAAAAATTAATAGAAAATATAGATAAAATAAAATGAGAGGGAACTAAAGAGGTGCCAAGTAATGGCGGAAACGGTGCCACAGGCGGAGTATAAGATGAAGAGCCATTTGTCAAAATAACTAAAACATATAATATCGATTAAAAAGGATGATTTGAATAAAACACCAGACAATAAAGGAAAATGGAGAAATAATAAAAAAAGGGGGGGGAGTTTTGGGCAAACCTCTGGTTGGCAGGGCTAGGTTGGCAAATAAGTCGGTAATAAACACAACAAAGATGGCCTACTGTGTACAAAACAAGAGGGTCGGGAAAATCAGGAAAAGACGAGGTGCAGAACAAAGGGAGTCAGAGACGACGATGAGAGCCAAAGTCAAGTGGTGTGGTTGGTTATGGATGAGATAATATTAGGGTGGGTATTTGCTATTATTGTATTGCAGGAGGGATATAATAACGGTGTGAGGGGTGAGGGGGTAGGGAACCCGGGGGGTTTAGTTTATGAGGGGGTAGGAAAATAGGGGAAAAATATATAAAATAGGATAAAAATAATGCAGGTAAATAGAATAGTAAAAATAAAAGTGTTGATTAGCCCCCTCCAAGAGTAGCCATAGCAAGGGGTAAATAATAAAAAGGAAAAAAAACGAAAAGTACGAACAGAAATAATAATATCAAAAATAAAGGCCACCCCGTGTGCAGTTCACCTTATCTAGATAATGAAATAGAAAAAAAGGAAGATATTTAGTGATCAAAAGGTCGGTTTGCGACATTGAATTTAGGTTTGAGAAGACAAAATGGGGAATAGAGCCTAGGAGAGGGGAGAAGACCGGTATGAAAGAAAAAGAAAACCCGAAGAAACGAAGGAAAAAATGAAAAAAGAAGATGAAATGGGATAAGAAGTGGGGAGGGGGTGAGGAGAAAACAGAGAAGGAGAAAAGAATCGAGGAAGAAAAGAAGGATGAGAAGAAACTTGAGAGGGGGAAAACGGGGAGAAGACCCCGGATGGAGTAGCCGAGAGGAGAGAAAGGGGCTGAAAGCGAAGGGAAAAAAATGAAGTAGTGCAGCTAGGAGAAGAGAAAAAGGATTGGAAGTAGAAAAAAAGAAAGAATGGGGAAACAAAGTAAGTGAAAAAGGTGGGTGCCGAAAGAATGAAGAAAGCAGCAGAGAGAATGGTAGTAATGAGCTAATGTTAAACGGCAAGAGAAGGTCTGACAAACGCAAAACCAAAACACCAGTAGCGATATTGACACGTTACGAATCACTGGAGATCGTGTGAAATTTTAGTTGGGAGAAAGCGATGGGAGAAAAGTCAAATTTTGGGCCTAATTGTTCGTTTATTTCACAAGAAGGGTTGTGAAATTTACGGATATACCCCTGGAAAAAACAAAAGAGCTACGTATTAGTAAACAGTGGATTATGGACAAACCGAAAGAAGTAAGTGCAATGTGTAAGGTATAAAAGCGTAACCACAAAAAGGTCCGCGGTCATATTTCTACACACATTTTTCTCAACTCAATTGAATGATGTATGAGGGTGCAATGTGGTTACAAATTGAAAATGTAAGTGAAGCAAATCGCAAACAAATCATATAGGAGTATATGACATTTGGACTAAAAACTAAAAATTAATAGATGACAACTTTTATTTTACAATTAAATAATAAATACATTGGAAGTACCTCCGTTAAGTATATAACTAGATGCAATTAAAAATTTACTTTACATCAAAAGGTCAAACCTTAACGATAAGAAAAAAACATAAAAGAATAAAAAAAAAAATAGGTACTAAATAGTTGGGCACAATACCAGAGAGCTGCAAGTTGTACTGAAGTGAATGGAGAATGAGAGTGGTAAGACGCAAAAACACCAATGCAACCAAAGGAACACACACCGAAAGCCCGCGCCCCCAAAAATCAGATAGAATATAGGCACCCGTGAGTTACCTATATATATAGTTAGAGTAAGAGTAGTTGTCGTGAGGTCATAGGATGAGTGGAATGGTGACCGTTTGTATGGCGGCCCACCCTCCAATATCAGGGTTAGGGGTAGTGATGAACCTCAGCCTACCCCTACAAGTATAGTAATATATAATAATAATAATAAATAATACCTCACCACCTACCCCAAAATATGTACCAGATAATATATTGATAAATGAGGCAGAAACCATACGGGATAATAATAATAAGGGCAAGGGAGTTGGCAATAGTATAGTGAGGTGATATATATACTAGGGTTAGTAGGATAAATAGAGCCACTCCATAATAGATCAGGTGAGGTACCCTACCTAAAAAAATAAATAATAAGGGTGGTGATCACTCCAATAAATTGTATGTAAAGAATCACAAACGAGATGAAGAGGGAAAAAACTAGTAAAATCATATGAGAAATAATAATTTCAACTGCTGTTTTTCGACATAATCAATATTAGAGATCTCAGCCTAAGCTTGAAAATAATAACTTAGCCAGGATGGATTGGGGAATTGGGGATAGGAGGTCGGCTATACGACGCGGATGATATTGGTTCCAAATAGATATCTTCTCTCACGAACGAGATATAGGTCCATGAAGAAACAAAAATGCAAAGAATTAATACTTAATCCCTTCGAGCAAACACAAAAAATACGAGTTTATTGTGGTCACGGAGCAATGGTAGATGTTAAATTTGAGTTAAATGCTGTTGAAAAAATTGTAACTGTAATCTAAAATAAATGTTACTAACAGGCGTACTTTTTTTCATTATAGAGTGTATTGCTGTCGAGCTAAAGAATGGTGTCACTAATATGTTGTTTTGTAGGTAATCTCTCGTCACCAGCCTCTCCTCCCCCTCCCCCCGCGGCTAAAACAAAAAATGAGAATTTTGTTTGTTTGGTAGAAAGACAAGGAGTTGGTAACTTGAAGTATACAACGTATAAGTTATCCCAATAGAAGAAGAAGAATGTTAACACAAAAACACTATAAGATATAATAAGATATAATATATAATATAGATTATTAAAATGCAATATGAGTATAATAAAAAATAATTCTTAAAGAGGAGGTGTTTTTCATTAGATTTCTAATATTTTTGTATGAATAGTGTCTTTCAGATAATAAAGGGAGGGGGAAATTTAAAGGTAATCGTTATAATTTGTATGCTCATATCAGGTAGGTGGATGGTACCTTTAAAAATAATATAAAATAAATAATAAATAATAATATTGTTGATTAAAATAATATAATAATAAAAAAAATAGGTAACTGAGGGATAAATGCTGAGGGAGTTTTCACCGTATGTAATTTTAAAGGGGAAATAAAATAAAAAATATATATATTTAATTACGGAGACATATTTAATAGTGTATTCCTAGATTAATAGTTATGCGGCTACTTTAGTATAAAAGATCAAAAGGGTAAAATAAAAATTGTAACAAATAAGAAAGGTTATTATTTGAAAATTTTATTTTAAACCATAATAAAAATATAATAAATCCCCTACCGTAGATTGAATGTGTTTAGATATTTATCTTCAAGCCAAATATATAAATATATTCGGTGATTAATCTTTATTCTGAGATTATTAATTTATTCCTACTCAATATGGAAGTATTTTTTTGGTGCCCATCCCCCTACCCTAAAATCATTATTTTCTATACCCCAGAACATACTCCACCCCTATATATTACAATAAAAGCCTTTATTGCCCCGTTAAATAGGGGGTGAGGCATGATATTATATTTCATTTTCACTTTAGAATTTATTCTCGCTTACTTTGATGCAGCATAGCTATTATGGTCTATATGTGTTCACCCAATAATAAACCCTAATAAAAACCCCCCTAAATAAAATCATTTTATATATAGATATTTGAGGTCGGTGGATAAATATAAATATAAAAAATAACAGTAGGGGGAAGTGGTGGTAACCCTATTTTATAGTATTCTATATTATAGTATATTATATTTTATAATTATATAATACCTATATGGTACGTGGGTATGCTATCAGTGAAAATAATCACCCCACCCCCTCACCTCACTCACTAATAAGTGGATTATATTATTACTATATATTAATGTATTATAGTATATTAATAATAAATTATAATAATAAACCTATAGAAACCGCCCTCATATAAAAATAAAACCCCATCACCAAATTATGTATTGTATTGATATTTGTATATGGTGTGGGGTTAGGTGCAGGAGTAATAAGGTGAGGGGGCTATGGGTAGTGGATAACTTATAGATAGTGTGCATATAAACTGTTGCTACGTACTACTACTAGTATCCCTGTTACGTAAATAATAGAGGGTAGGGTATAAAATAACTAATAATCACAAAAGTACGGCCTACTAAAATAAAATATTGGAAATGATAGGAGGGATAAAATAACAAAAATAAAAATACCATACCACGGGTGTGATGTATTAAAGTACCCTCGATGAGCACCATAATAGGTAGTGAGTAAAAATAAATATAGTATATATATATAACATATAAACTGAGAGAGATTAGATTATAAAATGATATATGAATATTGATATTTTTTTTTAATAAATATTAATATGATATAGTATAAAATTTTTCTGGAAATACGTAAAAGATAGCTAATATATAGATAATATTATTAAAGGAAATATATAATTATGGATAATTAATACAAGGGTTTATATATGAGGAAGTTATATAATAATATTAATATATTTATAGATATTAATATATATAAATTATATATGATAAATAGATGATAATTATATATAGCAGGGAGGAGTATATAGTATAATATATTAATTAGATATAGATAAGATAGTAGGAAGGGCTACCCAGGGGAAAGCGATGTGAGTGGGTAGCTCTACCGCGGTGTATAGTGTTCGTGAATAGAATAAAGTTAGTATGTAGTACTACTATAAGTATATTAGTATGATAGCGCTACGCACACAATATATAAACCCTGGTTTTATCGTGTCATTTAAAATTGACAAATTCCAGTGGGAGTGGAGTAGCAATAATTATTAAAATATATATTACAAAAAAGTTATGTTGTGTTTTCAATATAATTTATGTTTGTGACTTAAACGTAATTATGTGAGTCTCGCACAGTTTGTTTCTAATCCGTCTATGTGAGTCGTGTGGTTGTTTTCACTCAATGTATATTAGTCAAGTTGATATTTTACTCCATGGACGCGAGTTGTGTGATTGTTTCACTTCAGATACATGAGCTATGTTGTGTTTTCACTGACTAGTTAAAAACGTGTAGCCGAGCTGTCACTTGCCGAGCCAACGAGAAACGGAAAGGCGTAGGATATCACAGTAGGAATGAATGAACGAAAATTCACCACAAAAGTGTACTACCAAGAGTTCTCTTCCTCACCCAGAAGTGAAAATTATCAGACAGCTATGAGTGGCAAAAATAAGAATATAAATGAGCTTGGGCTTTTGTTTGCAAACAAAATCGTAAAGGATAATAAAAAGCAGGCTAGTGGGCTTCGATTTGTGCGTGATGGGAGATGTCAGCCAGACTCGCTTCTAAAGCTGCGTCCGTGTGGGAGAGAGTGAGCATGTGGAGTTAGAAATAGGACAACAATAAGATGTAATGCAACGATTGTTGTGCGAGAGAGTATGTTGTATTGAGTAGAGAATGGAAGGTAAGCTTAAGATCAGAAATAGCGGATGAGGGTTTGTTTTTTTTTTCCCTCCTTTTCCAGTTACAGTTAAAGAGTTGCACTTCATGTGAAAGAGTTGTTTTGGGTACTGAATACAGCATGCTGAGGATTATAATGTTATATATATATTAAATTCACATTAAAAGAAAAGGATTTAGGTATATTAATATAGATAAAAGAAAAAAATTGCAGGTTGTGACACGTTTAACTAGTAGTGATTCATCACCCCGCCAAATATAGTGGTGGTTGCAACAACTTGACAACCATGTACACGTAAAAACGAGAAATAGAAATAACGTTACCCAGTAAGTGATGATGATAGATATTAGGCACTACTTAATTAAAAAATAATAAAAAACCTAGTATGGTGCTAATATGTAGTATAAAGGGCTCAACAAAATGATGTAAGCCCCCTCACCTAGTAAGGTATAGGGAGCTATGTAATAAGATGGGTATAAAATAAGGTATGGTATGTAGTGTTCAAGTATAAAAATAATATGACAAGTATATACAGGTTTGAAGTAAAGTAGGGTGATAGTATGTCACTAGTGTGGCGTAGGTATTATGTTTAAAGGCATATATACAAATAGGATGATATAATAAGACTCACCTACCCCCCCGTTAAATACCAATATATAAAAATATCCAGTTCCACAGATAAGGTAGCCTAGGGTAGTTACTAGTAGTTTAACAATAAATATTGTGAAAATAATGTAATGAGTTACATGTGGGTATGTAGTGGGAGTAGCAATGGCTTTGTCAATTTATTTAAAACGATAGGTACTAAAACTTCTGTCAAATACTTCAAAAGAAGGGTGAGTGGGGGGCGTTCATACACTGAGAATAAAACGTATAGTTGTTGCAGTATACTGTCCAGATATAAATATTCACATACCACTTCGATTATCACTCACCACATTAATGTAAGAAACGCTTCTCCTAATAGTGACTAAAGATACACGCTCCACAAATAATTGAATCGTGGTGAGACTACTCATATAAAGGTATGTGTGTACCCATGATAAATGTGAACATTTATAAAATAAAAAATAAGTGCGTATCTAACTTTCAAGGGGATGTAGTTTAGTTAGTGATATATATATATATAGAGGCATGTAATACAGGAGTACCTTAGAATCATATATTGATGCCAAAAAATAAAAATGAGTAGGAAAGGGTAGGTCAATAATAAATCACCCCCAATATTATTAAAATAACGTATTGATCCTGCTCATTTATAACAAATATTTGATCATTAACTGAATAAATAAGGAAATCTCACAAAATAACTACCGTTGAAAGGATTGCTCTGAAAAGTAGAAATATTCAGTATTATTATATATAATTTTTACGTGAGGTACATATTCTCATAATATTTACGCATTCATTTTTTTGGGTATTTTTCTTCCCTCTATAAAACTATTATTATTTGTGCAGATTCGGTAGCCTACTACTATTACTTTCCTGAGTTAAGCAGTATATACGATTTCAGGTAGCCTCTGGCTGAGCATTATAGGGTGAATCACTGAGTGTGAAACTCTTTCGTTACTATATATACTCCAGGTATTACCGATATACATGAAAATAAAATCTATATGCATTGATATTAATATATTATATATATACTAATAAATATTATTATACATTTTATTTTAACAGATCTCTTTAGATTTGGTAATTGCTAATCTTCTCTCTAAATGTGTATTTATTGTATATTATAATATTATGTAATTTATATGTCTCTTAGATTCTAAGTTTATTTAGCAGTTATATTATATCATTAATTTAATGTATTCCAGTGCTTTCGAGTGATATGCGTGTTCTATACTTCTTATTTTACTCATATAAGTATGATTTTTGATAAATATTTCTTTAGTGTAAAATATGGTATAATATGTGTTGTTACCTATCTCACCTAAGCTTATCTTATTGTATTCCGCTATTAGAAATTTATATAATATTGCATTTGGAGTGATAGCGCATCTATTGGTTTTCCACCGTTGCTATCATAATAATATAATATAATAATGTAAAACCAACTAAATAATAAGAGTCATTATTTTTCTAATCTAGAGTATCACAGATACCCTTTAGAGATTCATAAACAGGTACATACTTTTAAGTTTTTATTGTGAGAAAACGTTTATATATATTATTTCTGTATTTTGCTAGCTCACTATAGTTATTTTCCTCAGCTCAGAATAACTTGCACTATGGTGTTTACGAACGGTTAGAACAATAAAAAGTACGACATACTTAGCTTTTTGTTGGCTTTAATATGAAACAAGAAGTACTTTCTTTATCAAAAAGGAAAGCTGCAACTCTTGACCTTGAACGATCTTTCAGTATACTACCTTTCTCGGATATATGGTTTCCTCCTAAAAGTTCCAACAATTTATAAAGTTTCCTCCTCTAAAGCAATGTGTCTAGTCGATAAAGTTGTGAACAATTATCCGTTGTACGGCTCTCTGCCACTTTTATAGGAGAGAGAGAGAGAGGAGAGAGAGAGTGAGAGAGAGAAGGAGAAGGGAGAGAAGATGTTGAGGAGACGAGGAGAGAGAGAAGAGAGCAGAGAGAGAGACTTATTATGAGACTGTAGATAATCACACAACTAACTTCTCACCCTGATACTACGAACAAATATAATAACTTTACAAGACGGGTGTCTTCGACCACCCAAATTGCCCTATAATCTCACATAATATCAACTCAGATAGCGAAACGCTCGACCACCCCCCCAACATACCTGTTTCAAACAAATTATCATCATAATAAGGCAAGTTTATAGACGCGGTTTCGGCGTCAGCGTTTCCATATCATGTCTTACCCATTCCCAGATACCTTTTGGGAGCTGCCGACAAAAAACCCTGGGATTACTCCAGGCGTTAAAAATAGTTTTGAATGTCCTTGTTCCAAGAGATTAGCATTTGTTTGCTCATAAATCACGGTTAATTCATTACGTAAAAACTGACTGTCAAAAAGATACCAATAATGTTGGCCATTAAGAATCTAAGGCTTTCTTCTTTCAGGAACTTGTTTTGGTGGAAGCTAAGAGAAAATTTGCTGGGTTCAACCCTAACTGTAGGAATTTATGGCCGATAAATTTTTGAGAATATTGCCCTCACCTGAATGATGATATTATCATTTATTTCATATTTCAATAAGTTTCTTCTTCTTTCTCTCAATATTTTCGTTCTCCTCCTAAATATTTTTTTAACGGCCATCCTTCATCTTATACTCTGTCCTCTTTCCTCTCTCGTTACGCCTCTGACTCCTATTTATCTCTCCTTTTCTCTCTCTCTCTCTCATCTCTCTCCTCTTATCTATATATATATATATATATATAATATGATGATACATATTTATGAGATTGATTATAGCATTACCTATAGCTATATCATGATAATTTATATTCTTAAAGAATAGAAAACATGTATGTCTATACTATATAGAAGTAGTAGTGGGTAATGCATGTGCGATAATAAGGTGTAGCAGTATATGTTATTTAACTTATTTTATTTATATAGTTGGTATATATATAGGGTATATATATTTATATCTATATATACTTTGAGATATTATTAGTTATTTGTATATATGTAATTATTTATTATATATTATTTATATATAGATATATTATGATCATAGTATATATTATGTTAAGAACCTTACAGAATCTTAGTTATAGTATATTAATCTATCTTAGTATGTATATATATAGTATTATTATTATATATTATATTATATATATTATTATATATATATATTATATATTATATATTTTAGTTATTCTTAATGGATATATACCCTTAGGGTAATGATATTTATGATAATGATATATATTATATATAGTTATATCTATATACCATAATATATAATATATATATATTATACAATAATTTATATGCTTAAAAAGAAAACTGGTCTACTACTATATAAGAAGTATATATATATAGGTATATATAGTTATAGTTTATATATATAAATAGTTGGCCAATTTTTATATTAGTTATATATATATATATATATATGATTATATATATATTATATATATATATATTTTATGGATGTATATATGTTTATATGTTTATATTGAATTATTAAGTATATTATGGTCTGGTGAGTGTATGGATTATGTATATTTACTTTATATATATATATCTATAGTTTAGAATTATATATTAAGGAATTACGGCTATAGAAGTGATATATATGCATTTATTTGTACTGTAGGGTCGTAGCTTAGGTATTATATTTAATCTTTTATTATTTTTGTGTATATTTATATATTTAAGTATTATATATATAATATAATATTACGTTATGTAGTTTATTATAAGGGTTTTAGTTGATTTATTTATAATTATGAGATCATAAACAGCCCATATACATTATAAAAAAATATTTAATATAATTGTTATTTTTATCTACTATACTATATATATATATATACATTATTATTATTATATATCTATCTATTGTATCTTATCTTATTTTCTTCATTATATATGACCTCTATATTTTATATAATCTTTTTTTTA
The DNA here is from genome assembly GCA_015478945.1 of Trachelipus rathkii. Lineage (NCBI taxonomy): Eukaryota > Metazoa > Arthropoda > Malacostraca > Isopoda > Trachelipodidae > Trachelipus > Trachelipus rathkii. Next base: position 107,874 of record JABUQX010019574.1, on the reverse strand, counting down.
TAGTATATTTAGTATTTATATTTTGTTTACATAAAAATTTATAAATTTATGAGCTAATATAAAGTGCGCAAACTGGCAACTATTTATGAGTAGTGTTGCTACTAATATCATTATTTATGTCGGTGTGATAGGGTATTACCCATTTTTGTAATGTATGCTGGTTTATAGATGTTCACTATAGATACTGGTGATATGAGTATAGTATAGTAGGTTAGTGATAGTATGTAATGGTGTACTTCGCGGGCTACTCGAAGGTACTTTATATAACTAAAACTTCGGTAAATAACAATAATTAATATGATCTTATCCTACTAAGAAATGATATCAAATAATATAAAAATAATAAGGTTTCTTTTTATAATGTATTTGCTATATAGATATATTAAATGATACAATAACAGTTTATCTTATTATTTAAAAGGAGTAAAATAAAAAAATGAAGAATTGTAATTATGATATACTCATCATTTTAGCGGTGACAGGCATATATACACATAATCAGTAATTCCACTATACCAATCCAGTACACATGACTTATTTACCTGTAATCATATCGAAAAATATAATTAGTATTTCTACCGGCAGGATATAATATAAATATGGCATTTTTTCTAGTAAAATATTTAAGACTATTATATATTATGGTATATATAATATATATATAAGTATATAATTATAGATTTTTAAACATTTAATTTTTAATAATAATTATAGTATTTATAATAATATTAGTAATAAATTATGATAATTATTTTCTATTCTTACTATTAGTTATATTTATTAGTACTTTATTTATATTTGCTCTATTTTATTATATATAATTTTTATTCATAGAGGATAGTAGTGACCTACGGCTATATAACCTACCTTGTTCTTATTAGGTAAAATCATTAGTAGCACTGATGATTATATAATAATATTATATTATATAATAAACTATATTATTATAATTTTAATCTTTAAAAATATATATTAATATTATATATTATTTTATTACTATACATATATTTATATATATATATTATATATAATAATTATATTATATATTATATATATAATACTATAATATATACTATATTATATATATATATTATATATACTTGTATATATATATACTATTATTTCTATATATTTATTTATATATACATATAATATTATTATATATTTATATATTATCATTATATTATATATATTATATTATATAATACTTATAATTATATATATATATTATAATTTAATATATTATTAATATAGTATAAAATTAGATTTACTAATTATTTTATATTTATATTTAATTATGTATATAATATATAATAATATATATATATATAATATAATTATATATAGTAGTATATATATATATATATATTAATTATAATATAATTATATTATATATATAGTTATATATTATATATATATATATATACTATTAATATATAATAATATATATATATATATATTATATATTATTATTATAATTAGATATATATATATGACTTTATCTCATGTCACCTATATCATAGACTTAGAAGTTTTAGTTCTAAAACATTATCATACAGTTAGGAAAGAAGTGAATAACTTAAAGTTAGATAGAAAACTGGGTGATAAGCCGATTATGTAAAAATATGAATAGTGCATTATATCATAATAGGTAAAACTATTATAAAATTTATCTGTATATATAATATATTCTAGTAGTGGATAACCCTAATAATTTTATGATTAAGTCTTTATAACAGATAAAAATTAATTGTTATAAATAGAAAAACAATAGAAAATAAGTTATTACATTTTTTTGAGTGAATAGCCTAAAAGAAGGACAATTATATGATTTTATATTTATCAACTAGTACTAATGCTATATATAAAGTATAGAATAAATTCATATAATTTTTCTATATATATATATTAATTATTTCTTACTAGATTCTCCAAAATTGCTGAGTGACGGTATAATAATAAGCCTATATATAAGGTGATAGATTAGATATTAGTTGAAGCTGAATATATATTCATCTAGTCTATTAAGGTACTTTAGGTGTTAAATATATTTAAACTACTCATATCAAGTCGAAAATGAAGCTCGCCCTATACTAATATACTACTACTCTATATCCTATTAGGTTGTGTGTTATAGGACTCCGTCATATAAACTAATCACCTAGTAATATTATACCTTTTACTATAATATATCAGATATTATTATATAATATATATCTATATATATGACATACACATAAACTTGATGGTATACCTATATTGCCTATTCTAGTAGTAAATTATAACATAACATAGTACTTATACTACCTCACAAATAAAAACCACGTTATTTTAATTATATTATATATATTTTCATTCAAGCTGTAATTTAATTTCTAACCTATTTGGTACATATATATATAAGTACATATATTATATATATTATATATACTAATATATATAGATAGCGTGATATAGCCTTCAACACTTACAGATTACGTACCTACTTTATATATAAATAAGATATTGTTTAGATCTACTGTGAAAAGCTAGCTGTTAACTTTAGATTTCGATTATTAATACTAAATATATTTATATATAGATAAGATGATAAGAATATATAGATTGGATAGATAGATAAATTCGATAGCTGTTAATCGCTTAAGCCTTTTGATCCTCATCTCATGAGTGAGAGTAGAGGTATAGTGCAGGTCATATTCAATTCATTTCTTTACTAATACCTCCTATTATTTCTATGTATATTATATAATGCTAAATGTATAACCGATAATCTTTAATCATTAATATAAGCCTCTATATTATTCAATATCGCTCATACTACGTTATTAGCATAGTAACTTAATACTTTATTACTATAAATTGCTAATTTTAACT